>RJWM01012410.1:0-56499 GCA_004363535.1 Dasyprocta punctata | reverse complement strand
GGCCTGAGCTACATAGTGCAACCCTGCCTCAAAAAACCAGGGCCGGGAGTTTGGCTCAGCGGCTTACATGCCTGTCAGGCAGGCGCGAGGTTGTGAGTTCAATCCCTGGTGCTGCAAAAAAAAAAAAAGAAAAAGAAAAATTGCTCTGGCTGAACTGCTACTCTGCCTCCTGGCTCTGCCTCTCAGAGATGACAGGCATGGGCTGCTACCTGACTCATTCTTGGAATAAAAGAAAATTGCTAAAGTACCTACCTAATTGGGTTGCTTTGAGGATTAAACAATTAGTTTTTTTTTTTTTTTCTTCCAGACCGCGTCTTGCTGTGTAGTGCAGGCTGGCCTCGAACTCGTAATGATCTTCCCAAGTACTGGGATTACGGGTGTGCACCATCATGCCTGGACAATGATCAGTTAATGCTGAAAAAATATTAAATAAAAAAATATTAGAATAATGCCTGGCACACTTAACACATGTTTAAAAACAAGACCAAAATCCTGTCTCTGCTGTTGTAGGCACTATAGTCGAAATGTGTTTTATTTAAAACTCTTGACAGCTAAGGAGATGCAAGAGAGCAGGATTAATAATACCATCTATCTCTCCCTCCTCAGAGCAGCTGAACTTTTCAAAGTTTTAAAAATAAAATTTCCAGTGGCAGCAACTGTTGTTTAATCTGAGTCTGCCTCTTAGATTGTGAGAGCTGTCAGTTATATATAGTTATCTTTGAGGCTTCTTAGGGAAGGCAGGATTTCCTTGGACAACTGGATAAGGGACTCAGTCTTACTTTTACCTTTATTTCCTGAACCTCCTCACCTGTTCTCATTAGACATGGAAGAGTTACTTTCCCTATTTTAAAAATGGGGGCAAGTGGAACCTTGGGTTTATCAGCTACTGAAATGTCCCACTTTTGACTACCTTGAGTGCCTAAGAAACATAAGACATCAGCTAATTCTTTACTCCTGTTCTTCTGAAAGGTAACATTTGAGGAGACAGTTGAGTAGCAATAAAATGCACTTTCCCACCAACTGGGTATGTGTGGAATGCTTAAAGTTTAGCTGAAACCCTTGGGCTCTTTTAGTAAGACCCTCATTTGCGCAGTGAGGCTCTGAAAAACATCTGCCCCAGCTCCTCCACAAGGCTCAGAGAGAGGCTGTGCGTAAAAGCCCACAAGAGCTAAAGATAAGTGCAAATAGAGGCTGAGGAAGTCTTTATACCAGCTTTAAATATAAAACATTCCTCTTCTTTCTCTCCAGGAGTCCCGGCCTCTGCATGTGGTACTAGGAAATGAAGCCTGTGACTTGGACTCCATGGTATCTGCTCTCGCCTTGGCTTTTTATCTAACAAAGGTGAGTACCCAGGAACAGAATCTCTTAGAATGAAAAGATTTGGATTCAAGATCCTGCTCTGCCACTTACCAGCATTTAGCCTAGGGTCAGTTAAATCCCTTGCTTTCTTTCTTTCTTTCTTTTTTTTTTTTTTTTGCGGCACCGGGGATCAAACTCACCGCCTTGCGCCTGCCAGACAGGCGCTTAAGTCACTGAGCCAAACTCCCAGCCCTGGTTTTTTGAGGCAGGGTCACACTATGTAGCTCAGGCAGGCCTTGCGCTCGCGATGTAGCCCAAGCCGGCTTCGAACTCACAGCACTTCTCCTACCTCAGCCTCTCGAGTGCTGGGATTAAAGGCGTGCTCCACCACACCTGGCTAAATACCTTGCTTTCACTAAGTCTTTTTTTTTTTTTTTTTTTTTTTTTCTTTCTGAGACAATCTCACTGTGTAGTTCAGGCTGGCCTCCAATTCACAGCAATCCTCTTGCCTCAGCCTCCCAATTGCTAGTATTATAGGTTTATGCCACCATGCCCAGCCTTTGCTAGGTCTTTTGTTTTTTGTTTTTTTGGTACTGGGGATCGAACTCACAACCTCACACTGCCAGGCAGGCACTTATGCCGTTGAGCTAAATCCCCAACCCGTTTTGCTAAGTCTTGTGTCACATCCAGAATAACATTTCACAGTGTTGCTGTGAGGGACAAATGAGGAAATCTATTCTGAGGGACTTGTAAACCATAAAGCAGCATACAAACAGCATATTAGTGCGTTCCTTCTGGGTGTTAGGGATCTCATCCAGGTTAACTCACTGTATCTAAAATCAGGACTTCCCCAGGGGTTATCTTGTTGGCCCTCATGTTACTGTCAAGGAGGAGAGGGCAAGAGTCATCCCTTTGGGCATGGGGTGCAACTCAGTGGTAGAGCATATGCTAAGCATGTATAGATTCTTGGGTTCAAAGCCCAGAACCTTCCCCCACAAAAAAAGACCCTGCATTTATTTCCTTCTCCTTCCCTCTCTTCTCTATCTCTCTTTCTTTATCTCTCTTTCTCTCTTAATATCAGAGAAGTAATGTGCCAGAATTCTTCATGAACTAAAGGATCATCACCCATTTCTTTCTTTCTTTTTTTTTTTTTTTTTTGTACCAGGAATTGAACTCATGACCTTGCACTTACCAGGCAGGCGCTGTGCCCCTGAGCTGTATCCCTGGCCCCACTCATTTATTTTTATAGACTTAGATAGTTGTGACTTTGACAAAGGTGGTAACTTACCACAGATCATGTCTCCTTTGTCGCTTTTGTTTTTGGTGCTAGCATGGAACTGTGGGCCTCACGGATCCTGAGCATGTGCTCTACCACTGACCTACCCCCAGACTAATCTTGCTATTGACTGTTCCTTGTCTTCCAAACCTTTGAGATATCCTCTTTTCACTTTCCTGTCCAGACAACTGAAGCTGAGGAGGTCTTTATACCAGTTTTAAATATAAAACGTTCCGAGCTACCCCTGCGAGGTGACAACATCTTCTTCCTTCAAAGGGTTCATATTCCAGAGACCCTGCTGATTTTCCGGGATGAGATTGACCTCTCTGCATTGCACCAGGCTGGCCTGCTCACCCTCATTCTGGTCGACCATCATGTCTTACCCAAGTAAGTAGAGAGCATTTAAATTGATATGCATGTACCAGCTAAAATTTACTGAAATATAAACAGAGGAAGAAAGAGCTGGGTATAATGATGCACACCTGAAATCCCAGCACTTGGGAGGCTGAGGCAGGAGGATCATTGTGATTTTGAGACCAGCCTGGGCTACAAAGTGAGTCCAAGGTCAGCCTGAACTGCATAGTGAGTCCCTGTCTCAAAAAATAGGGCCGGGGATTTAGCTCAGTGGCTTAAGCCCCTGCCTGGCAGGCGTGAGGTTGTGAGTTCAATTCCTGGTACCAAAAAGAAAAGAAAAAAAATCGTGACCAAATATTGTCATCTCTCCAGTCATATGTATGTGTTCATGTCATGAAGATATATACTGTTGGAGGCTGGGGATTTAGTTCAGTGGCTCAAGCACTTGCCTGGTAAGCATAAGGTCGTGAGTTTGATTCTTGGTACCCAAAAAAAAAAAAAAAGATATATACTGTTGGGCCAGGGATGTAGCTCAGTGGCACAGTGCCTCAAGCTCGAGGCCCTGAGTTCAATTCCTGGTACCATAAAAAAGGAGATATATACCGTCATAAAAAGAAACATGATGAGTTCAGACTAAAAAAGAATAACTCCAAAATTGGTGGGCATGGTGGTACACACCTGTAATCCTAGTACCCAAGAGGCTGAGACAATAGAATCACAGTGAATTCAAGGCCAGCGTACATAATGAGAACTTGTCTCACAAAAAAATTATTTACATTTAAATCTGTCTTCGATATCATTTATCATTAAGATTTTTGTGGCTAGGCATGGTAGAACATGTCTGAAATTCCAGTGGGAGACTCAGGCAGAAGGATCAGGAATTCAAAGTCAACCTGGGCTATATATCAAAGCCCTGTCTCAAAAAACCAAAACAAAAAGGTTTTTATGGTGGACTTATTGTAATAGAAACTTTAAAAATGGTTGCAGCTCTATTTTTAGACGGCGGGGGGTGGTTTTGTTTGTTCATTTGTTTTTTGGTACCAGGGATCGAACTCACCACCTCGTGCTTGGCAGGCAGGCACTTGCGGCACTGAGCTAAATCCCCAGCCCTATTTTTTGAGACAGGGTCTCACTATGCAGTTCAGGCTGGCCTTGAACTCAATTTGTAGCCCAGGCTGATCTTGAACTCACAACGATCCTTCTGCCTCAGCCGCCCGAGTACTGGGATTAAAGGTATGCGCCACTACGCCCAGCTTGTTTGTTTTTTAATTGAAATAGGGTCTCACTCTGTATGTAGTTCAGGCTGCCCTTGAACTCACTGTGTACTCCAGTAGTCCAGGCTGGCCTCAAACTTGTGGCAATCTTCCTGCCTCAGCCTCCTGAGTGCTGGGATTGCAGGTGTATGCCACCACGCCTGGCTTTTTTTTTTTTTGTCTTTTTGAGGTAGGGTCTCACTGGGCAGTTCAGACTGCCCTTGAGCTCACTTTGTAGCCCAGGCCGGTCTCAGTTTGCAAGGATCCTCCTATCTCAGCTTCCCAAGTGCTAGAATCACAGTTATGTACAACCACACTCGGCTTTGGCTATTTCTTTTTTAAAGTTAGCAAAGGTATTTCCTACATAGACTCTTAGTGATTTTGGAATGTGTTATCTGTAACACATGTGGGGTCTATAAATACCTTATTCGTGTTGAGGGAATGTACCACTGTGCCTACCTCATTCATGTCTGTTTAACAAATGTGCGTAACTATAATAATTCCACACCTAATTTAGGACTGGAAAAAACACTGCCAAAAAAGCAACATGAGGATGAGATTTGACTTAAGACTGTCTGGCTCCTGCTAATCTTTTTTCTTTTTCTTTTTTTTTTTTTTTTTTTGGTACTAGAGACGAAATCCAATGCTTCAGATGCTGGCAAGTACAATATTCAACTACAGCTGTATTCCCAGCTATTTTTAAAATTTTTTATTTAAAAAAAAGATCTTTCCCAGCACTCGGGAGGCTGAGGTAGGAGGAGCATTGTGAGTTCGAGGCCGGCTTGGGCTACAATGCAAGCTTAAGGCCGGTCTGAGCTACATAGTGCGACCCTTCCTTGAAAAACTAGGGTCGGGAGTTTGGCTCAGTGGCTTAAGCACCTGTCTGGCAGGCGCAAGCTTGTGAGTTCGATCCCCGGTGCCACACACACACACACACACACACACACAAAAGATCTTATGAAATCACCCAGGATGACCTCAAACATTTTATTCTGTTTTTTGTTTTTTTTCTTTGAGTACTGGGGATTGAACTCATGACCTCATGCCTGCCACGCAGGTGCTCAAGCCATTGAGCCAAATCCCCAGCCCCGAGTTCTGTTTGTTTTTTGGATTTTTTTTTGTTTTGTTTTGTTTTTTTTTTGTTTTGTTTTGTTTAGATAGGGTTTTACTGTGCAGTTCAGGCTAGCCTTGAATTCACTATGTAACCAATGCTGGCATCAGATTTGCAGTGTTCCTCCTGCCTCAGCTTGTTGAGTGCTGGAGTCACAGATATGTGCAGCCATGCCCAGCATGACCTCAAATTTGTAATCCTCTTGTCCTCACCTACTAAGCAGCTGGGATTATCACCTGTGCCACTATTCCTATCCCTGGTTCTGCTTCCGATCTTAAAATGTTTATTTTTTTTCCTTGAGCATACTGTAGTTATACCAGGAAATGACAGAAGGTTATTAATACATATTGATTCAAGCTGGGCATGGTGGTGCATGCCTGTAATCCCAGCACCTGGGAGGCTGAGGCAGGAGGATCGTTGCAAGTTCGAGACCAGCCTGGGCTACAAGGTGAGCTCAAGGCCAGCCTGAACTGCATAGCGAGACCCTATCTGAAAAAGACGAAAAAAAAAAACAAAACAAAACAAAAAAAAAAAAATATATATATATATATATATTCGCTCATGAATTAACTTTTGTTTGGAGGATAAAAGTGAAGTGGTCTCTGTTCTCATGAAGCTGTCAGAAGAGGGAAGGAGGAAAGCTGGTGATGGGTGTTGGTGGCAGTGCTGACCGTCACTGTGGGGCAGCAGGGACAGAGGGCGCAATGGTTCACCCCCGGTGGAGATTTTAGAGCACCTGGAAATGTTTTATAGCAGTTAACCCTTAATCTCAGCCTCAGCAGAGGAGTAGGTGTTTGCTCCCTGGGTGCAGAGGGAAGGGGATTAGACAAGACTTTCCAGAGGGAACAATTTGTAGAAGCACAGCCACTCAGGCATGAAACAGTCTGGTGAATTAGGGGAGCTGGAATTTGTTTTGCACAGCTGGAGCATAAAGTGTGTGGGGGAAGTCAGACGTGAAAACTGGATATGGTAGCACACCCCTGTAATCCCAGCAGTTGGGCAACTGAGACAGGACAATCATGAGTTTGAGTCCAACCTGGGCATGTGAGTTCAAGAACTATCGGGGACCTGACCTAGATCCCCAATCTTCCGAACAAGTGTACGGCGAGGGCTTAAATAAATGAGACAAGTTGTATGATTTTAGGGCTCCAGGGGGATCATAGCCCCTGCAGAGTTCTTGACTCTGGAGCTATCATGAGGGCTAAGACAAAGAGTTTCTCTGGATCACCTGTATATATTTTCAAATAGACAAAGAGAGGGGATACTGAGGGAGGTGCTGAGGGTGGTGCCGGAACTGAGCAGGACTTGGGAGTCACTTCAAGACATCTCCAAGGAGGAAGGAATGCCAGGAATGGAGAACTATGTTATCTCCAAAATGGCCTTTGTGATGGGACTGTGATGCCCTGCAGAGTACAGATCTTGCAGGGCAGTCTCTATTAACATATTATGGAGCCAATATGTCCTCAGCTGTGACCTTTTTTACCTTGCCTTTTGAGGTATCTCTGACCTCATTGGCCACTACAGGCCTCGGTCAGGACCAGTGATTCATAGAATTTCCTTACTATGAATCAGCTCCCATTGCCAGGCAAGGGGTCTAGACCTAGGACAGACTCACAGATAAATAAAATGCCAATTAGTAAATTTTAAATCCTGCTCAGAACTGCTTCATAGCAGTCTCCAACATCGAACAGCCTAGTACTGGGCATGGTGGCCTATTCCTATAATCCCAGCATTGGGAAGGTGAGGCAAAAGGATTGCTGTGAGTTTGAGGCCAGCCAGGGCTACATAGCGAGACCCTGTTTCAAAGAAACAAAACAACACAAAATAAAGAACAGCCTGGATTACACAGTATCTCAGAAAAAACCAGGTATGGTAGCATATCCCTATAGTACCAGCACTCTGGGAGGCAAAGGCAAAAAGATTTCAAGTTCTACCTCACTTAGCTTAGACCCTGTCTCAAAATTAAAAAAAAAATGTTTTTTTCTTAAAGGCCTAGCTCAGAGTCTCTGATGTAGCTCAGAGTCTCTGATGTAGCTCAGAGTAAAAGGCAATACTGCCAAAAAAAGGGGGGAGGGGGGAAACATGAGACTAGAGCAGTAGGCAGGCCCAAATCATGGGATTCTTGTGGGCACTTCTAATGAGATTGGGCTTTAGTGTAGGCACACTGAAGTGCACACTTTAGTGTAGGGAACTTGGTATCATTTCTATTCCAGGTTCTCAGGCAGCTCTGTGAAGAGTGGCTTAGGAGTACCCTGGTTAGAAGAGGCGATTGGTTAAGAGACTGTTGAAAGATGGAGAGATTTGTTGAAAGTCCAGTCTGGTTGAAGGGTTTTGAGAGCCTAGAACAAGGCAGCCATGCAGGGCTGGAAAAGAAGGATGCAGAATAGAAGCCCTAGGACCTTATGAGCTACATGAAATTTGAGTATTGAGTGGACTGAGTGAACAAGAGGGATTTGTCACTGGTTTGTTTTTTTGGTTTTTTTTGGTACTGGCTGATGGATCCCGGGTCTTTGCAGTAAGCTACATTCCCCTCCTTTTCTTCTTTTGAATGTTAGGGCAATCTGACTGGGACATCTGTCACCCTACTGGTCACCTGTTGAGTTAGCTGATAGGGCTGGCTAGACAGGTGTCCCCTTCCTCTTCACTCCATATCCATCCTTCCTGAAGAAGTGCACTTGGTAGAAGAGGACGATCACCACTGATCAGGAGAAGCATTGCCTTGGTTGAGGGTGTACAAATAGCGGCACTGCCCTGTTGGAGTCTCCAACCAAGCTCTTCTGCTTTTTTATTTAGAGACAAGGTCTCACTAAATCATGAAATTGCCTGAGCTGGGTTTCATCTTGCCATCCTCCTGCCTCAGCCTCCTGGGATACTGGAATTACAGGTGTGCGCCATCATGCCTGGCTATATCCTTGATGTATCAAGGATGTCAGTTAGAAAAGCAACCCTGAAGAACAATAAATGTATGGATAAAAAATTTGCAGCAAGCTGGGCGTGGTTGTGCATGCCTTTAATCCCAGCACTCGGGAGGCTGAGGTAGGTGGAGCGTTGTGAGTTTGAGGCCAGCTTGGGCTACAACGCGTCCTACAACCCTGCCTCAAAACACTAGGGCTGAGCCGGGCGTGGTGGCGCACGCCTTTAATCCCAGCACTGGGGAGGCTGAGGTAGGCTGAGCGTTGTGAGTTTGAGACTGACTTGGGCTACAACGCAAGCCAAGGCCGGCCTGAGCTACACAGTGCCACCCTGCCTCAAAAAACCAGGGCCGGAAGTTTGGCTCAGTGACTTAAGCGCCTGTCTGGCAGGCTCAAGGTTATGGGTTCAAGCCCGGTGCCACAAAAAAAAAAAAAAAAAAAAAAACAACTAGGGCTGGGAGTTTGGCTCAGTGGCTTAAGCACCTATCTGGTGGGTGCGAGGTTGTGAGTTCAATCCCTGGTGCCGCAAGAAAAAAAAAATTTGCAGCAGATACTTCTCAAAATCCACTTACATGCTGTGTAAACACCACCTCAGGTGCAACATCAATGGCATCATCATGAGGAAGCTGTGCTTGGGATGTAGCTCAATGGCAGAGCACTTGCCCAGGGTGTCTGAGTTTAATCCCCAGCACTGCCAAAATAAAAATAAAAAAGGAAAGATGAAGAAAAAAAAAAGAATGGAGAAGCAGGGTACACACTTTTAATCCCAGCTACTCTGGAGGCTGAGGCAAGAGGATTACAAGTTTGAGGGCAGCTTGAGCAATTTAAGGACACCCTGTTTCATAATAAAAATAAGAGGGTTGGGATTATAGTTCAGTGCTCCTTTGGTTCAGTCCCCAGTAGTGCTCCTCCCCCACACACATATGACAAGAAAACAGAGGGATGAAGGAGATAAAAATGACCAAATGTCATTTCGCCTAAACCATCTGTACTTTCCACTATTGGGGACGGGGAGGTGGAGATTGGTTAGAAGCGGCCAGAGTGTGCCTATTTTTCTTTGTCTTCCTGCAGAAGTGACGCAGCCCTGGAGGAGGCAGTAGCAGAGGTGATTGATCATCGACCCATTGATCAGAAACATTGTCCTCCCTGCCATGTTTCAGTTGAGCTGGTGGGGTCCTGCGCCACCCTGGTGACCGAGAGAATCCTGCAGGGGGCACCAGAGATCCTGGACAGAGAGACCGCAGCCCTTCTGCATGGTGAGGGCAACTTTGGGGTTGGACCCAACTAGTTCCTCTAGGGAAAGCAGAGAAGTCTAGATTCTTCCAGCCTAACCCACACACTTTCAAAACCATCCAGCTCCCACTAAAGGATGAGATTTTTTGGGGGAACACTTAGGCACCTGTTTAAAGGCCTATGGAAGCTGGGTGTGGTGGCTCACGCCTTTAATCCTAGCACTCAGGAGGCTGAGGCAGGGGGATCCTTGTGAGTTTGAGACCAGCCTAGGCTACAAAGTGAGTTCAAGGCCAGCCTGAACTGCATAGTGAGGTCCTGTGTCAAAAAATAGGACCAGGGATTTAGCTCAGTGGCATAAGGGCCTGCCTGGCAGGTGTGAGGTTGTGAGTTCAATCACTGATACCAAAAAAATAAAAAAATTTAAAAAAAAAAAAAAAGGCCTATGGGATGTTAGGTTGGAGAAACTGGAAAGGAAGCACAGGGCAGCAGACCTTGAAGCTTCCTAGTGGCAGCCTTGTTTCACGGAAGAAGGAGCAGGAAAGCGGTTCTGATCCTAGCATCCCCAGGAAAGTTTAGTGTCCTTGAGCAAACCTCATATCCTGAGCCAGGGGTATGGCTCAGCAGCAAAGCGCCTCCCTGGCAAGCTCGAGGTCATGAGTTTGATTCCTAGTACAAAAAAAAAAAAGATACCAAACTTTTTCTTCCAACTTTAAGATTCTTTGCTGGAATTTGCCCTATTGAAAAGATATCCTAAAAGCCGGGCCGGGTGTAGTGGCGCACGCCTTTAATCCCAGCACTTGGGAGGCTGAGGTAGGAGGAGCGTTGTGAATTCGAGGCTGGCTTGGGCTACAACGCAAGTGCAAGGCTGGCCTGAGCTACACAGTGCGACCCTGCCTCAAAAAACCAGGGCCAGGAGTTTGGCTCAGTGACTTAAGCGCCTGTCTGGCAGGCACGAGGTTGTGAGTTCAACCCCTGGTGCCGCAAAAAAAAGAAAAAGAAAAAAAAAAGAAAAGATATCTTCTGTGCAGCTCAGTTTCAAAATCTCCAAGGATTGAGATGTTCAGGCTCTCTTTCCACCTTTACTTCATGTCCTGTCCATGTTTAGTTTAGATTTAGGAGGTCTTACTTACTCAGGATACTTCATGTCCTGTCCATGTTTAGTACACTGCATTTCTCATTTTGTTTCCATTAGTTTTACCCTGGAAGTCTCCACTGTATTTTCGATTTGGTTTGAAAGTTAATTTGTTCTAAGGTCATCAGTGGACAGTCACAGGATTCAAGTTTTGCCGCCTCCTTTTTCCACAGGAACCATCATCCTGGACTGTGTCAACATGGACCTTAAAATTGGAAAGGCAACCCCAAAGGACAAGAAGTATGTGGAGAAGCTGGAAGCCCTCTTCCCAGATCTGCCAGACAGAGATGAAATCTTTAATTGCTTACAGAAGGCGAAGTTTGATGTATCAGGTATAAGTTGGCAGGCTGAATTCCCTGCTCCCACATGAGAAAGTAGGTGGCCAAGCTTTGCTCATTATATTCCAGAATACCATCAAGACAGTATCAGCCAGGGCTGGGGAGTTTGGCTCAGCGGCTTAAGCGCCTGCCCTGGCAAGCGCAAGGTTGTGAGTTCAATCCCCAGTGCCGCAAAAAAAAAAAAAAAAAAAAAAGACAGTATCAGCCAACATGATGGCACTCACCAGGAACCTGAGGCAGGAAGATCACAAGTTCAAGTCCAGCATGGGCAACTAAGTGACTAAGCGAGACCTTGTTTCAAAATTTACAACATTTTAACTAGGACTAGGGACATAGCTCAGTGTGAGGGCCCTGGGTTCAATCGCCAGTACTGCTGAAAAGAGAAAAGAGGAAGGGTAGTCCAGTGACAGAGCACTTGCTGCCTAGTATATCCAATGCCCTGGATTCTATACCCAGTTCTGGAGTGGGGGACATTATATATACAAATAATCTATGCTGAGGGATAGTAAATTATTAGAGCAAGAACCATATAATTGGTTAGAAAGGGGAAGGAGACATTTAGAGGAAATACACAAAATGCAAAGGAAAAGAGCAAAAAACTTCATAACCTACCCAGCTTCTACCTGTTGACATAAAAAAGGGAGAAGATAGAAAGAAAGAAAGAAAGAAAAGTACCACAGGTACTTAGAAGGTTAAAACAATACAGAAAGGGGGAACACTAGTGTTGAAGGTGTAGCTCAGTGGGAGATGGCTTGGCTGCATGCTCAAGGGTTCAGTTTCCAGCACCACAAATAAAGGGGTGGGGGGACTCAAGGTAGAAGCTTTTCCTCTTTTATCCTTTTCTCCCAAGTTCCTTGCTCTAAGGGTAACCATTGTAATCCAATTAAGTAACTGACCATACAGTTACACTTTCAGTGATCTCCAATGTGCATCACTCAAAGAGAGCCCATGCTGTTCCCTGTCCATGTCCTCACCCTCCTAGTGTTGGGACCCTTCATTCCCTGTTTGACCCCTGGTCTGATGTCTGATTGCCAGGTCTGACCACTGAGCAGATGCTGAGAAAGGACCAGAAAGTCATCTGCAGACAAGGCATCAAGGTGGCCGTTAGTGCAGTATACATGGATCTGGCGGTAAGAGCAGGGTGCGGCTTTGGGCGGGGAGGGAAACCTTGGGTTATGGATGTGACATTGTCTCTCCTTCTGGCTCACCTGGGAAATATCACTTATCCACCTCCTCTGTGACCCTGATAGCCTGTCATCTCGCGCTGTGTCTCTGCAGCAGCCACACAGCCAGCAGAGTACTGTTTTGAGATGTAAATCAGATCATATCACACCACTCCCTTTCCTGTCTTTTTATTGTGCTTTTAATAAAATCTGAAGCCTTTCCTGAGGTTCACATGGTCCTGTTCGAGCTAACTCTTGTCTTTCTGTCTGGCCCCTGCTCGGCCTAACCACAGCCCTTGCAGTCCTACAGCCATGCTGGTTTTCTTTCTTCTCAGACAGTTAAGCTCATCCCCCCTCAACTCAGCCTTTGAACTTGCTTCTGTCTTTACAGAGCTTGCTCCTTCTTATCACTCAGGCCTCAGCTCAGACGTCATGTTTTGAGAGGTTTTTCCTGACTACTGTAACTGAAGTTCTATCTCCTGTGCTAAAAAAATCTGTTGCTGGGTATGGTGATAGTTGTCTGTATTCCCAACTGTTTGGGTGGCTGAGGCAGGACTATCACTTGAACTAGGAGTTTGCGATCAAGCGTAGATCATATAGTAAGACTGCATCTCAAATAAAAATAACAACAAAAATCTCTGTTAATTTGTCTTATTTTCTTCATAGCATTTAACACACTGAAATGAGATTGTTTCCTATTCTTTTGTTGTCTATATTCCTCTGCTAGTTTATCAGCTCTGCCAAGAGAAGGGTCCTCTCTTTTGTTTCTGCTTTCTCTGGCACCTTTGATGATGTGTGGTGCATAATTGTCTACTTAGTAAAGTTTGTTGAATGGTACTGGGGATTGAACCTAGAGAGCCTCCTACATACTAGGCAAGCACTGTACCACTGAGCTACATTCCCAGCCCTTTAAAAAAATTTTTTTGTTTTTGTTTTTTTTGAGACAGAGTCTGGCTATATAGTCCAGGGTGGCCTCGAACTGATGGTGATCCTCCTACTTCAGTCTCCCAAGTAGCTGGAATTACAGGCATGAGCTACCACGCCCAACCTCCATATTGTTTGTTTATTTTTGAGACAGTGTCTTACTATATAACTAGAGTGCATTAAAAAGGCCAAAGATAGGGAAAAGCCCTGATTTGAAATAGTATTTCCTCCATGAGATTTGGGAGAAGAGTAGTGATTGGTGAAGAACAGTGAGTCAAGGACGTAATATCACATGTCTGCACTTCTTTGTTCTCCTTCTTCTTCTTCTTCTTCCTCTTTCTCCTCTTCTTCCTCCTCCTCCTCCTCCTCTTCTTCTTCTTCTTCCTTTGACAGTACTAGGGAATGAATCTGGGGCCCTTTTCACTTTTTATTTTCAGATAGGGTTGCTCAGGCTGTGCTTGAACTTAGGGTCCTCCTGCCTCAGCTTCCAGAGTACTAGGATCACAGGCATATACAACTGCACTTGGCATGTGCCCTGTTGTTCTGCTTTATAATAAAAATGCTCACAAAGCAGAAGTTTTGCTTATTTGATCACAACAGAAAAGCGTTTAACATGCCAGTTTGCATTTTCATCTTTAATTCTTTGTTTTGTTCGTTCTTGTTTTGGTGCTGCAATTGAACATGCTAATATTATCTGTCATTGAACTGCACCCCACCTCCTCACATTTCAATTCTTCTTTTTCTTTTTTTTTTTTTTTTTTTTCTTGTCAGTACCTGGGATTGAACTCACAGCCTCACGCCTGCCAAGCAGGCACTTAAACCATTGAGCCAAACTCCTGGCCCTATTTTTTTCGAGACAGGGTTGCACTATGTAGTTCAGGCCGGCCTTGCTAACATTGTAGCCCAAGCTGCCTCAAACTCACAACGCTCCTCCTACCTCAGCCTCCCGAGTGCTGGGATTAAAGGCATGCGCCACCACACTCAGCTCCACATTTGAATTCTTAAAACAATTACCTTTGATAATTTTTTTTTCTTGCTATGTAATTCAGACTAGCTTTGAACTCACTGTGTAACCTAGGCTGGCCATGAACTCCCAGCAATCCTCCTGTTTCAGCCTCCCAAGTGCTGGTATTATAGACATGTGCCACCTTACCCGGCTACATTTGGCAATTGTTGGTCTCATTTTTTAGATGTCAAAACTTACGTCCAATTGTTAGCGAGCATGGTGGCACATGCCTTGAATCCCAGCACTCGGAAGACTGAGGTAGGAGGAGCGTTGTGAGTTCAAGGCCGGCCTGGGCTACAACGTGAGCAAGGCCAGCTTGAGCTACATAGTGCGACCCTGCCTCAAAAAACGCTAGAGCCAGGAGTTTGGCTCAATGGCTTACGCACTTGTCTGGCAAGCGTGAAGTTGTGAGTTTGATTTCTGGTGCTGAAAAAGAAAACTTACATCCAAGAAGTTACGATAACT
Organism: Dasyprocta punctata; assembly: GCA_004363535.1. Lineage (NCBI taxonomy): Eukaryota > Metazoa > Chordata > Mammalia > Rodentia > Dasyproctidae > Dasyprocta > Dasyprocta punctata. The sequence goes on along the minus strand of RJWM01012410.1, from coordinate 42,033 downwards.
CCTTGAACATCTAGCTAATAAGCAATACAGCTGTTTTTCCAGTCAATTCTGTCTTACTCCAAAACCTGTATTCTCCACGTTCTCATTGCCTCCCAGCCTGGACACAACACAGTAAATATTAGACATCTTTCTGATGGACAGTAAGTTGTGGTCAAGATGCGTAGAAACCTTAAAGGCTTCTTTGCTATTGGAGACAGAGGGTCCCATCACAGCTCTCATCCTTCTCTCCTTCCCTCCCAGGTCTTTCTGCAGAGGCCTGACCTCCTCACAGACCTCGGCGCTTTCTGCCAGGCTCACAGCTGCGATGCCCTGGTTGCCATGACCATCTTTTTCAACACTCACAATGAGCCAGTGCGGCAGTTGGCTGTTTTCTGTCCCCACGTGGCACTTCGAATGATGGTGAGTGTTTCTTCAAGTTCACCTGTGTTCACCTCTGTTCCGCAGCTTTCTGCTCTGACGACCTCAGTTCTTGCCTCTAAGAACTGGGGGCTCCTTGACCTGTCCTGGAAACCCACTCCCCTCCTTCTCCATCCTCCACATGTGAGTGTGCGGCACCATCATACCACTGTTAAGAAAGGGGACTCCAGGAGAATTAGAGACAATCGCTGCCTAGAAGGAACTCGAAATCTGTTGAGAAGGAAATAGTGTAAATCTGGAGTCAGATTTGACTCTTGGCTTAATCATTAATTCTCAGAAAATTCGTTCGTTTCTGCTCTGTTGCCTAGATAATTACTAACACTGGAGGTCAGCACAGCTTGGGGGTGGGACAAGAGGCCTGGCTTCTGTCTCCAGCACTTTTTTTTTTATACCATGCAGAGATTAAGTGTTTTTTTTTTTTTTTTGGCAGCAGGGACCGAACTCATAGCCTCACACCTGCCAGACAGGCGCTTAAGCTGCTGAGCCAAACTCCCGGCCCTGGTTTTTTGAGGCAGGGTCGCACTATGTAGCTCAGGCCAGCCTTGCGCTTGCGTTGTAGCCCAAGCCGGCCTCGAACTCACATTGCTCCTCCTACCTCAGCCTCCCAAGTGCTGGGATTAAAGGCGTGAGCCACCACGCCTGGCTAAAGAGATTAATTATTGTAGTGTGAACTTTCTAGAGAAGTGATGGAGGACCATATTTTTTTCCTTTCTTGTTTTCCATTTGGCTATTTTCCCTAGCTCTTTCCCTTTCTGTTCCTTTGTTGGTTATTAGCAAGAGAAGAATTTTTTTTTTTTTGCGGCATCGGGGATTGAACTCACAACCTCGCACCTGCCTGACAAGCGCGTAAGCCGCTGAGCCAAACTCCCATCCCTGGTTTTTTGAGGTAGGGTCGCACTGTGTAGCTCAGGCCAGTCTTGTGCTCGCGTTGTAGCCCAAGCGGGCCTCGAACTCACAACACGCCTCCTACCTCAGCCTCCCGAGTGCTGGGATTAAAGGCATGTGCCACCACACCCAGCTAGCAAGAGAAGGATTTAAAAGTGGACATAATACTGCTTAGCCTGATGTAGTCATTAACATAATATCGTATGTAAAGTACACATATGTGAAGTCAGGGGAAGAGTAAGCACTCAGAACATAGCTATAAAAAGTGCTCCTCTGCAGGGAATGGAAGTGCACACCTGCCATCACAGCTACTTGAAAGGCTGAGGCAGGAGGATTCCAAGTTGGAGGCCGGCCTAGGCAACTCACCAGCTTAGGAGGGCTTGGGGATATAGCTCAGTGTTTCTTGAGTTCAGTCCCCCATATCACATAAAATAAAGAAGTGCTCTTCCCCCTTCCAGAATCTATGCTTCTCTCTTCTGGCCTGAAGCTGTGTGGATGCCTAATGACTCCTCCGTCACCCAACCTGCCATGGTGCTGGGAGATAGGAATCCTGTTTTCCTCACGTACTTCACTACCTCTCTTCCTTCTACATCTATTGATGTAGAACACTGGTTTTTGTTTCAGAACTGGATTTATGTCAGTTTTGCTTTATGCACACTACAAGTTACCTAATCTACCTAAACCTCCATTTTCCTACCATAAGTGAGTGAGGGTAATAGTATATCAGTACTAGTCTTAGGAGGTAGTTCTAAGTGTTAAATGAGACAATATTTGTAAATAGCCAGGCATGGCGCCATGCTTGGCCTGTCTGCTGTCATTGCCTCTTTTCTGCCTCAGTCTTCCCTTGACCTGTAGAGAGTTATTAGCCCCAGCCTAGTAAAGGGAGAGTTCAAGATTTTTTTTTTTTTTTTTTCCAGCACTGGACATCGATCTCACAACCTCGTGCCTGCCAGACAGGCGCTTAAGCCATTGAGCCAAACTCCGGGCCCTAGTTTTTGTGAGGCAGGGCCACACTAAGTAGTTCAGGCCGGCCTCGAACTCACAACGCTCCACCTACCTCCTGAGTGCTGGGATTAAAGGCATACACCACCACGCCCAGCTAAGTTCAAGATCTTGAGCACAGGTGTACACCTGGAAACAGTGCTAGATATCTTAGTCTCTTTCTCCTCACTGGATCACAATACCCAACACCCCCAATTTATTATTATTATTTATTTATTTATTTATTTTTTTTTTTTTGCGGCACTGGGGATTGAACTTGCAAGCTCGTGCCTGCCAGACAGGCGTTTAAGCCACTGAGCCAAACTCCCAGCCCTAGTTTTTTGAGGCAGGGTCGTACTATGTAGCTCAGGCTGGCCTTGTGTTCCCGTTGTAGCCCAAGCCAGCCTCGAACTCACAATGCTCCTCCTACTTCAGCCTCCCGAGTGCTGGGATTAAAGGTGTGCACCACCACGCCCGGCTGCCAACACCCCCAATTTAGAAGAGGAAAGGTTTCTTTTGGCATATGGTTACAGTCCATGGCTGGCCAGCTCCAGGGCAGAAACAGCATAGTGGAGGGACCCAGAGAGAGACAGCTGTTGGCATCATGACCAGGAAGCAGTAAGAAGATAGGAAAGGAAAGGGAGATACATTGACACCCCAGTGACCTGCTTCCTATGACCAGACCTCTCCTCTAATAGCAAGTCACCCCAAGCTTCAGCTGCCTTCCAAAGCCCCACCTATGAGGACAGGAGGCCTTTGGGAGACATTCTTTCATTTTACTTTGGTTCATTTTGTTTTTCTGAGACAGGGTCTCTCTTTGTAGTTCAGGTTAGCGTGAATTCACGGATGATCACAGGAGCGTGCCACCATGCCTTGCCTGGAGGACATTTTTGGTCTAAACCCTAACACTAGATTAGGAGCCAGAGGTCCTGGATTCTGGTTCACCTTTGATCATCCACATAATATTGCTCCAGACACTTAATCTCTCTGAGCCTTGGTTCCCTTTTTTTGCAGTATTGAAGATTGAGCCCAAGGGTATATAGTACCACTGAGCTATATCCCTAGCCCTTCTTCTTTTTAATTTTGAAATTAGGTGTTGCCTAGGTTGCTAGGTTGCCTAGGCTGGCTTTGAACTTCCCCAGGATGATTGTCCTGCCTTAGCCTCTCAAGCAGCTGGGATTATAAATGTGTACCACCACACCCAACTAGGTTGCCATTGTTACTTTTTTTTTTTTTTTTTGCGGCACCGGGGATTGAACTCACAACCTCGTGCCTGCCAGGGCAGGTGCTTAAGGCACTGAGCCAAACTCTCAGCCCTGGTTTTTTTGAGGCAGGGTTGCACTATGTAGCTCAGGCCGGCCTTGCGCTCACGTTGTAGCCCAAGCTGGCCTCGAACTCACAACGCTCCGCCTACCTCAGCCTCCCAAGTGCTGGGATTAAAGGCGTGTGCCACCACGCCCAGCTGCCATTGTTACTTTTCATTGTGGTACAAGAGATTGGACTCAGGGCCTTGCACTTGCTAGGCAAATGCTGTACTCCTGAGTCAAATCCCCAGCCTAGGTTTCCTTATTAATACAAAGAAATATGATCTAAAGTGTTCTGTTTCTTCCCAGGCATGGTGACTCATTGCCTGTAATCCCAGCACTCTGGGAGGCTGAGGCAGGAGATTGCAATTTCGAGCCCAGCCTAGGAAATTTAGCAAGACTGTGTCTCAAAATAGAAAATAAAAAAGGCCTGGGGATGTAGCTCAGTGCAAAGGTCCTGGCTTCATTTCCCTGTGGTGGTGGTGGTGGCGGGGTAGTCCTGTTTCCAAAATACTGTGTGTATTGGAGATGTTCCTTTTGTTGCAACGACTGAAGCTGAAGTTGAAATGACTTAATTAAAATTTCTTCCTCTATTGGAAACGTCTCATTTAGAAGCCTGATCTTTTTGCTATACTGAGTTATATAGCATTTCCTATTCTTGTCTTCTCTGTAGATCTGTGGAGCCCTGGAACACTCCCATTCCCTAGTGCTGAAGCTGACCCCCTTCCCAACCACTCACTCTGACCTCCAAGCCTATCTTCAAGGCAACACCCAGGTCTCTCGAAAGAAGCTTCTGCCTCTGCTCCAGGAAGCCCTGTCAGCATATTCTGACTCCATGAAGATGCCAGCAGGGCAACATGAGACAGTGGGAGTGTCCATGGAGCAGGTGGACAAGGGGTTGGACAGGGCAGGTAACTCCCTGACTCCCGGACTGAGTCAAGATGAAGATGACCCCCTGCTGCCCCCCACACCCATGAACAGCTTGGTGGATGAGTGCCCTCTGGACCAGGGGCTGCCGAAGCTCTCAGCTGAGGCCGTCTTTGAGAAGTGCAGTCAGATCTCGCTCTCGCAGTCTCCCACTGCTGCCTTGTCAAAGAAATGACTCTTGGGAGGGGACAGGGTGGAGGAGAGTTTGCTTGACTCACCTCAAATGCATGTTTTCAGACATTTGGAGATTTCAGCTATTGGTGTACAGTACTGTCCTCGCGAAACTGGGAGGTGAAAGACGGGAGAGAAAAAAGCAGCTGCTGAAGGAATGGCTTTCTGCCTTTTCTCTCCAGTCTCTAGCAATCAGACAGATGTTATTATTTAATTTTATTATTTAAATCTGCACTGCCTTTTCTCGGTTTCATTTGTCAGGGGGCATAGTGTAATGTAATGTACCCACAGGCCCAGCAGAGTGGGAAAAAAGAATGTAACCCCAAAAGTGCCCTCAGTAAGGATCTTGAATAGAACCAGTTATCTGTCATGGAACCAGACATTCATTGATGGTCTCTTCAAGTTCATTTACTTATTTAAGTATTTATTAAATACCTATTTCAAGCTGGATATTTCACTCCAGTTTTCGGCCTTCAGCAGATTTCCAGGTCTGTGACTCTTCTTCCTGGCAGGGCTTGTTTGGGAACATACTGAAGGCCATTTCCATCCGTCCCAGTCAGCTTTCTGTTTCTTTGGGTTCCTCTGTCCCAGAGTCACAGGAACCCTGAGGGGACCCTAAAGACCTCTGGTTCTTCAGAGTTGAGGAGCCACTCTTCCTGAAAGGAGCGAGAATCCTGAGTCTGTCTCCTGCCGTAGCAGGTCAATGAATTTCTTGTCCATTTCTTTCTGTTTGGTTGTGTTAAAAGGAAGCTCAAGTTCTTATACCAATGGCCATAACCTGCGTGTCTTCTGGCAAGACACTTAGCGTGTCTAGGTCTCATTGTCCCCATCTGTAGAACAGGGTTTGGATTAGATGTTCTCTCATATGCTATGACCTGCCTGTTACTGTCTTTTCTCTCTTCGGTTTCTCTGCATCTTTTGTTCATTTTCCCAGGAATGCTCGGGGTCACTGAATTGTCTGTGTTTAGGTGTGATTGTGCCAAGGGGATAAGTCTTGTGTAGCATGTAGAGGGCTATGGTTCATACCACAGTGACCCTGCAGAAAGCACCCCCACCAACTTGTTCTGCATGTATAGTCTCCCTTCCTCCTTCAGACCAGCCCGGTCCCCCTCTTCCTACCCCTTATTATTTCCCAACAATTTCACTGAACAGTGAGGTGTTTGATGGTTTCAGCATGGCATCTTCCAGGGTGAGAGGGACAGTCTGACTTCACTGTAACGGGATGATGCCTGTAGCCATTTGAAAGGTCAAAATAGTGGTGTGATCACTGAACCAAAGGAGTTTATGTTTTGTAACTTGGGTACTTTATTTTGCATTTTGTTAAAGTATTAAATACTTTTTTCCTGTTTGGGGTCTTATTGTCTCCTTTTACAACTATAATAGGCCTTTACCTTCAGTAATTGTTTCGACCTTCCACAGGTTTATCTCCCATTTTTCTACTAATTGTCTTCTGTTAACTCTCCCTCTGTCTCATTTGTGGGGAATGGGCAGACAGGGTAGTGAAGCTAGTGCCATTGCAGTGAGCTTCATCAACCTCTTTTATTTTTCATTTTGAGATAGGGTCTCACTAAGTCACCAGGTTGCTTAGGCTGGGCTTGAACTTGCTATCCTCCTGCCTCAGCCTCTCAGTGTGCACACCTGTGCCACTATACCCAGCTGTCTATCAAGCATTACTGAAGAATGAGTCTAGTGCCTTCATGTGGAGCTACATCCCCAATCCTTTTATTTATTTTAATTTAATTTAATTTAATTTTTTATTTTATTTTGGTACTGGGGATCGAACTCATGACCTCGCGCTTGGCAGGCAAGCACTTATGCCACTGAGCTAAATCCCTGGCCTTAATTTTTATTTTAAAGTAGTAAAACAAGCTGGGCGTGGTGGCGCATGCCTTTAATCCTAGCACTCTAGAGGCTGAGGTAGGAGGAGCGTTGTGAGTTCGAGGCCGGCTTGGGCTACAACGTGAGTGCAAGGCCGGCCTGAGCTACACAGTGCAACCCTGCCTCAAAAAAAACTAGGGCCAGGAGTTTGGCTCAGTGACTTAAGTGCCTGTCTGGCAGGCGTGAGGCTGTCAGTTCAATCCCTGGTGCCGAAAAAAAAAAAAATAAATAAAGGAGTAAAACAACAGTAAAATGAAACAAAACAAAACAGTGATAGGACAGTAGGAAATCCACAGTCATTACTATATTGCATATTGTTGTCCTCTAAATAGTTGCTCAGACTACTGGCACCTGGTGAGGGGGTTGCATGGCTTCCTTGCTGCTTCTCCCTGGTTTTAAGTTTTTGCTTATTGGGGGCTTTTTTTGCAGCGGGTGTGGAGGAATAGGGTCTCCCTATGCAGTTCAGGCTGGCCTTGCCTCAGCCTCCGGAGTGCTGGGATTACAGGCCTGTGCCAACATGCCCAGCTATTCTTCCCTTTATTTTTTCTCCAAGAACCTTCCTTACAACATACTTATGTCTTCCCAGTTTTTCTTACACAGTACTTGAAAAGTAGGCCCAACTCTACATAGTGATCTCAATGACAGCCCCGTTTCAAAAAAAGAAAAGTAGGCCCAAGATAGTATTCAACTCTGCTGTTCCTCCACACACACCACCCCTTAGCAGCTTCAAGAAAGTTATCCGATATCTAGAAAGGGGAACGCATTTCTTTCCTAGATTCACCCCAGCCCAGTCACTCCATGGAAAACGCACCCTCCTCCCCAAAACCCGCCCCCACACTGGAGGCAGGGTTGTTCTTTTGGGCAGACCTGCTCCTCAAGAGGGGAGGTGGCAAAACCTGTTTGAAGATGAGGCTTCCTGCCTTCCACACCTCCCTCTTCCAAAGAGGCCAGAGCAACAACGGCTGGGGCCAAAAAGCGTCAAGAAAAGTTGGGGGCTAGGACACCCAGCTCCCCAGCAACTGCTGTGTTTAAAAAAGGCAGGAAGACGTGTGAAAATGGGAACTGTAAAAGAGGCAGGAAAAAAGACATCAGACCTCGGGTAAGTACAAGTGTGGCTGACTGATAGGGTGTGGAGTGAAGGATTTCCCACTATCCAGCCCTTACCCAGGGCTTTTTCAGGGGTTGAGAAGACTGAAAGAATTAATTTGCAGAGAAGGGCTAGAGTGCCTTCAGGTAGGAAATGTCAGTATGGTTTGGAATTAGGCAACTGGGCTTGCAGGATAATTTCCTGATTTTTTTTTTAAAGGAAATTTCTTTTGTATCTGATAAATCTGCCTGTGATTTTTTGTTTTGTTTTGGTTTGGTTTTTTACCTTTTCTCTTTTTTTCTATCTCCCACCTTCTGGATAACTGGTCCAGACATGGGTTGAGGTCCAGGTTCTCCTTCGTAGCAAAACTCCCTGCCTTCTTGCCCCATGCTCCAGGTGCAGCCACTCCCAGCAGAGCGAAGGAGAAGCAGGCCCAACGAGCCGCACCATGCCAGTAGCTTCCCTGGCAGCCCAGGATGGCTTGGCGGGCCAGTCTGGGTTCCAGCCACTCATGGGGATGCTGTTCACCCCTGTGTTGGTGGAGCCATAGCCATAGGGAAAATGTGATTAGTTCCTCATTTCATCTTTCCTCTGCTCCTAAACCCCAGGTGAAGGTGGAGAAACATTGTATAAGAGACCAGAAATCCGAGTTTTTGTTTTGTTTTCTGAGTTGTCTCACCAATTAACCCAGGCTGGCCTTGAACTCCTGATCTGCCTCAACCTCCCCAGTGCTGGAGTTAGCTGAGTTCTTTTACTTTAAGGCTTGTCCTCTGTTGCTTAACAACCATCCTCCAATCCAATGTCTGCTCTTAAGACACTGTCTAGGTTGTTCCATAATAATCTTTTCTTCCGTGGACTCAGGGTCAGGGAGAATGCAGAAGAGTCAGAGCCAGGAACAGCCCTGAGACTTGGGGAACTGGAGCTGAAGGAAGAATGGCAGGATGAAGAATTCCCTAGGTAAGGAAGGGAAAGAGAGAGTGGGAGAAAGGAAAGATGTCACAAACAGAGGGCAAGTTAGGACTTGAAGGAAAGAGCTGGGGAAAAAACAGATGCACTAACATGGCAGGGAGAGAGAAAGCTAACTGACTGATAGCTGGTGTGAGCCCCTTTCATCTTTTCCCCCGTAGATTGCAGTCTGAGGAGCCTGGACCTTCTGAAGAGCCTGACAATGCTCAGAGAGACTCACAGGCAGGTGAATAAAGTAGAACCTGGATTCAACTCCTGACTCTAGTCCACTGAAGGGCCACGCTGCCATTATCCCTTTGCAGCTCCATTTCTCCCTTTCCCAAATGTCCTGTGTCACTTCTGTTTCAGAGTTCACCCCCTAAGGGCCAGGGATTTAGCTCAGTGGCCTAAGCACCTGCCTGGCAGGTGTGAAGTTGTGAGTTGATCCATGGTACCAAAAACAAAACAAAACAAAAAACAGTTCACCCCCTATTGTTCCTATCCACAGGAATTCTAACCACCCTCCTCAATTGCATCTTTTTTATGTACTTCTCCACTTGATCCACCCCAGCTACCTCCAGTACCGTAGCCCTGTGTGGCCAGCGCCCTATGCGGAAGCGCCTGTCTGCTCCAGAACTGAAACTGAATCTGCTAGAGGGGCCTGGAGATCAGGGAGCTTTTCCCATCTGCTCCACAGCTTCCTGTTCTGAAAGCAGCTCAGACCTGGATGTAGACGAATTGGAGACACCTTCAGACTCGGAGCAGCTGGACAGTGGACATGAATTTGAATGGGAAGGTGGGGAACAAACCCCAGGACAGAGCTAACCAAAGCAGAGAGACCAATGGGGCTGGGGACCTCACTCAGTGGCAGAGTGCTTGCCCAGCAAGTGCAAAGCTCTAGCTTCAATCCTTAGCACAAGTAGGCAAAGAAAAAAATTGTGTATGATTCAGTGAGACCTGCCTACCATTTTGGGGGGTTTTTTGGGAGTTATTTTTTGTACTGGGAATCAAACCTCGGGCCTTGCGCTTGTTAGGCAGGCCTTGTGCTGCTGAACTATAGCCCCAGCCTTTTTTTTTTTTTTTGGAGACAGGGTCTAGCCATGAACTTACTGTGTAGCCCAGGCTGACCTTGACCTGGTGGTGATCCTCCTGCCTCAGCCTCCCAAATGCTGGGATTATAGGTGTGAACCACCATGCCCATTCCAGCCAGCCTTATATTTAAAAAAAAAAAAAAAAAACTGTGTAAAAAGCAGCACTGTATAGATTTAAGGGGACTGTTAAAAAACCTAATAAGGTAGGTAATGAGGGAAAACCAGCAAAATTAATTTCTTCAGAAGAAAAAGTTAGAGTTTATCCATTGTAAGAATAGCAGGGGAAGGGGTATTTATTGTTTATTAAGGAAAACTATTGAATGCCTGTTACATGCTGTCACTGAGCTAGAATTTAAGTAATAAAGACAAAGGCCTGGGCCTGTTCTAGTGGTGCACACCTGTAATCCCAGCACTCAGGAGGCTGAGGCAGGAGGATGGCCGTGAGTTTGAGGCCAGCCTGGGCTACAGAGTGAGTTCAAGGCCAGCCTGAACTGCATAGTGAGACCATCTCAAAAAGACTAAATAAAAGCCGGGCGTGGTGGCGCACGCCTTTAATCCCAGCACTCGGGAGGCTGAGGTAGGAGGAGCGTTGTGAGTTCGAGGCCGGCTTGGGCTACAACTTGAGCACAAGGCTGGTCTGAGCTACACAGTGTGACCCTGCCTCAAAAAAACCAGGGCCGGGAGTTTGGCTCAGTGACTTAAGCGCCTGTCAGACGTGAGGTTGTGAGTTCAATCCCCAGTGCTGCAAAAAAAAAAAAAAAAAAAAAAAAAAAAAAAAAAAAAAAAAAAAAAAAAAAAGCCTAAATAAAGACAAAGGCCTTACCTTCAGAAAATCCTCTATAGAGTAGGAAATAAATATACACACAGGGATGGACGTGGTGGTACACACCAGTAATCCTAGCACTTAGAAGGCTGAGGCAAGAGGATCTCAAGTTGGGAATTCAGAGTAGAGAGCACAGCTGTTCATATCAGACAGGCTGGTAGGTGAAGAGAGTGGATTATGCAATAGTGCTAGCTAAGCAGGCTAAGGTAAAAATGTTGCCAAGCTGAGGAGTTTAGGTTTTGTGCTGTGGGCTGGGAGAGTCATGGAAAAGTTTTAATTATGGGAATAATGTGATCAAATTAATAACTGTAAGGGTCAGTGGTTTAGCTCAGGGGCACAGGCACCTGCCTGGCAAGCATAAGGTCGTGAGTTCAATCCCCGTATCAAAAAAAAAAAAAAAGAAAAGAAATTAATAACTGTTAAGACTGAAAATAGCTGGGCATGGTGGCACATGCCTGTAATTGCAGCACTTGGGAGGCTGAGGAGGAGAGGAGGATTGCCATGAGTTCATGGCCTACCTGGACTACATAGCAAGACCCTATTTGAAAACAATAACAACAAAACCAACCAAAAGTTCTGTCATTAGGGTATTAATACTATAGTTCTGTCATATAATGCAATGCTAAATACTATGTGCCTCTTTCCTGGCCCACACGAATAAACCCAGGGCCTCACAAATGCTTGTGCTCTACCACTGACCTATGCCCCCCGCACCATGCCACTATTTTTTCAAAATGGGGCAGCTGTATTTGTTATGGAAAGATCATAACAAATGGTGGGTACAATACATTATTGTTTGAGTAAAAAAGATAGTGGACAAAAATAGGTTGCTCTAGCAATGGTGTAGAGGGTAAACTGGAGGAAAACAACCTGGAGGCAGGGAGAACAGGAAGAAACAACCTGAGGGCATATGAGAGATGTCCACAAGCTAGGACAGTAGCAGCTGGAAAGATGACGAAAGCAGTAGAAGGAAAAGGCTCTGTAACCCAGCTGGTTTGAGAGCTGATAGAGAAAAGGAGTCTCAGGTGACAGTTTTAGGCAGCTGGATGGATGAGTAATTCATCAAGATAGGAAATATAGGGGAAAAGGAAGAAGAAAATGATTATCATCTCATGGGCTATAACTGAAAACATGGGAAGAGAGGTACTCATACAGTGAGAAACATGTAAAGAAAGAAAGACTGGGAAAAAAACAGAATCTGGCAAGAGTCACAAACCTGGCATTGTGCAGGGTGTGGTGGCACACGCCTTTAATTCCAGCACTCGGGGAGGCTGAGGTAGGCAGAGCGTTGTGAGTTCAAGGCTGGCTTAGGCTACAACGTGAGCGCAAGGCTGGCCTGAGCTACATAGTGCAACCCTACCTCAAAGAACTAGGGCTGGGAGTTTGGCTCAGCGGCTTATACGCCTGCCTGACAGGTGTGAGATTGTGAGTTTGATCCCTGGTGCCACAAAAAAAATAAATAAACCTGGCATTGTGCAAGACTACCCCAAGGCCACCAACCAGTGAAAAATCAAGGATAAAAAGTTACAGGAGAAAGAAACCAGCAAGAGGCTTGGACAATCTGGCTAAGAAGGCAAGGAAACAACTGAGGAGTGAGAGGTTGGAGTAGTAACCTCAGAACAGATCTAGAGAATTTAGAAGGTGCTGAAGACTGGAAACCCCCATTGTTGACCCCTCACCCTTTGTTTTAGATGACCTGCCCCGGCCAGAAGGCCTGGGGGCCAGCAAGCCAGCAGAAAGGCTGGGCCAAGGTTGTGTATGGGATATGGCTGGAGAAAATGGTCATCGCTGGAGGGTGTTCCGAATAGGACCTCGGGAACAACACGTGGACATGACTGTCATTGAGCCCTATAAGAAAGTCCTGTCTCACGGAGGTAACAGCTAGTTAAAGGAAGACCCTCAGCATTTGTCAACCTGATCCTATGTACTGTCTGTCAATACATATTTGTGGCCTGAGTTTTTCCCTTATTGTCCCCAGGTTACCATGGTGATGGCCTCAATGCTGTCATCCTCTTTGCTTCCTGTTATTTACCCCAGAGCAGTATCCCCAACTACACCTATGTCATGGAGCACTTGTTTAAGTGAGTGGAAGACTTGAAAGACTACAAGGAGGGAATTAAAGAGGGAAAAGTAAAAAGGGATCTCCATGTTCAATCAGTAGCTGATTAGAGGCTACACTAATGTTTCTTGGACTCCCTAAAACCCTTGTCACATACCTTCCTTGCAATATCTTCCACTCCACCCCAGGTATATGGTGGGGACTCTGGAGTTGCTGGTAGCTGAAAATTATCTGCTTGTTCACTTGAGTGGAGGCACAAGCAGGGGCCAGGTTCCACCTCTGAGCTGGATCCGCCAGTGTTACCGGACCCTGGATCAGCGGTGAGACCTCGGATTGAGGGTGCTACGACTCTACTTTACCATTTCATCTTCCATCTTTCTAGTCCTTTCTCTTCCAGTTAGTACCTTTACCTGTTCTCTTTCCCTCTGTTCTCCTTCCAAAGCTACACATGTTCTGTCCTCTTGGAGTCAGTGAAATCTTAGTTTCTTTTGTCTTAGTTTTTATTTTTATTAGTTTGTGTTGGGAGGGCACAGTGATTACCTTCCTTGTAGGAGGGTGGTGCATGTACATGACATATCTTAATTTTTTTTCTTTCTGCTGTTTTCCCCGTCTCTGAAATCTTACTTTCAAGTTTTTATCACTTGCTAGCTGTATGATTTTGGGCAAGCCTTCCTGGGCCTCATGTTCTTATCTGTAAAGTGGCAGCCATCATACCTCCGCCACTGAGCCTATGTGGAAACTGGGTACCTCCATGTGACACCCTGCTGGCACACAGAAGTACTCTAGTTTTTCTCCCAGTCTCACATTTTCTTCATTTTGCACATCTCTATTTCATTTTCTTCCTTTTTCTTTTCTTTTTCTTTTCTTTTTTAGACAGGGTCACACTTTGTAGTTCAGGCTGACCTTGCACTCACTATGTAGCCCAGGGTGACCTCGAACTCACCTTTTGAGTGCTGGGATTACAGGAGTATATCACCATGCCCAGCTACCTCTCTTCCTTCATCCCTGATCTTTATGTATTTTTTTCTCTGTTTTCCTATTTTCTTGTTCTTTTTTTCTTTGTTTTCCTATCTTCCTTTAGCTTATTTATTTATTTGGGGTTTTTCTGTTGTTGTTTCTTTCATTTTTGGTTTTGGTTTTTTTTTGGTACCAGGGATCAAACTCACGACCTCATGCTTGCCAGGCAGGCACTTATGCCGCTGAGCTAAATCCCTGGCCCTTATTTATTTATTTATTTATTTTTGCAGCACCAGGGATTGAACTTCACAACCTCGTGCCTGTCAGACAGGCGCTTAAGTCACTGAGCCAAACTCCTGGCCCTGTTTTTTTTTTTTTTTTTGCGGCACCAGGGATTGAACTCACAACCTCATGCCTGCCTGATAGGCGCGTAAGCCGCTGAGCCAAACTCCCAGCCCTGGTTTTTTGAGGCAGGGTCGCACTGTGTAGCTCAGACCGGCCTTGCGCTCGCATTGTAGCCCAAGCCAGCCTCAAACTCACAATGCTCCTCCTACCTCAGCCTCCCGAGTGCTGGGATTAAAGGCGTCCCTTATTTATTTTGGTATGGGGAATTACACTCAGGACCTTGCACTTGCCAGGCAAGCACTGTGCCACTGAACTATATCCTTAGCCCCATTTTGCTTATTTTTGTCTTCTTGTCCCTTTTCCTTTTTCCTTCCTGCTGGTCTTCTTTGATTTGTAGTTTTATAACTTGTCTCAGTCAGGGAGGAATGAATGAGTTTGCAAAAGGAATTTATGTAGAGGTAAGGCAGGAGGGAAACGGTAGAAAAGACCAAATGGAGGACCAGGTATGGTGGCCCATTCCTATAATCCCAGCAACTCAGGGCTGATGCAAGAGGTTTCGTGTGAGTTTGAGGCCATCGTGGGCTACATAGTGAGTTCAAGACCAGTCTAAACTACATAGCAAGATTCTGTCTCAAAAAAAAAAAAAAAAAAAAAAAAAAAAAAAGGCTATCATGACCTACTTTTTTTTGGTACCAGGAATCAAACTGAAGACCTCATGCTTGCCAGGCAGGCACTGTGCCACTGAGCTATATCCCCATCCAGCGTGTAGCTTTACCTTGCTTTTTATCTTATTTGCTTCAACCTTGCTCTGCTGTCAGTTTCCCCTTCACTCTTCACTTTTACTTTTTCTAATAAACATTGTCACTGCTTAAAAATAACATATAAAATAAAATAAAATATAAGCCAAGACCAAACAGAAGGAGTCCAAAAGGAGCATTTCCTAAAAAAGATAGCATGTCATGCTTACTGAGTGGAGCTGAAATTCCAAAGAAAAGAATGGGGATTAAATCCCGTAACTGACAGAGAAATCTAGTCATTTAGAGAAGTCAGGGTAGCTGCAATACAGACAATGACTCCACCTGATCTGCAAGCATGAAGACAGGCCCAGGAATAGAATGATCTCATCATATTCTTCTTCAGGCTCCGGAAAAACCTGCGGGCCTTGTTGGTTGTTCATGCTACGTGGTATGTGAAGGCATTTGTGGCACTGCTTCGGCCCTTCATCAGGTATTAGCTCTTTGGACAAGGACTTCCTTTTCCTCATTTTTATCCTTTCTCTCTCTCACTCTTTCTTCCTTCCTTCCTTCCTTTCCCTCTCTCTCTCTCTCTCTCTCTCTCTGTCTCTCTTTCTTTCCAGGCTCTTCCTAGTTCAGGCTGGCCTTGAACTCACTGTGTAACCCAGGCTATCCTCCTTCCTCACCACTCCCAGTGCTGGGATTACAGGCGTGCACCACCATACTCAGCTTCTTTTCCTTATTTTCAAAATGAACATTAAACTGGGCTTGTTGGCACACACTTGTAATCTTCTGGATGGTGAGGCAGGAAGCTCCCCATGAGTTCAAGGTCAGCCAGAACTACAGACATTCCTCATTTAGTGAGGAATGAATTAGTCACTAAATGAGGAATTGTATGTATTTTGTACAATATTCATAAGAAATGGTCAAAGGAAACACTAACTTGATGACTTTGCTTTTATATGTAATACTACAATATATAACAACATAAAACTACAGTACTATCCTCAGTAAACCAGCAAAAATGACAGTACTGTGTAAGCAAATTGTATACGATACAAAAAAAAAAAAAAAAAAAAAAAAAAAAAAAAAAAAAAAAAAAAAAAAAAAAAAAAAAAAAAAAAAAAAAAAAAAAAAAAAAAAAAAAAAAAAAAAAAAAAAAAAAAAAAAAAAAAAAAAAAAAAAAAAAAAAAAAGGATCCTAAGTCCAAGGGATAATTCAAAAGTCTAAATAGTCATTAAACAGGTCATTAAACAAAGAATCTATGTTGCAAGATTCTGTCTCAAAAAAAAAAAATCAAGATTAAGATTTTAGCTGGGGACTAGGGATGTAGCTCAGTGGCACAGTGCCTGCCTGAAAACATAAGTCCTGGTACCCAAAAAAAATAAGAGATTTTAGCTGGGTATGATAGCACACATTTGTAATTCCAGTACTCAGGGAGGCTGAGGCAAGGAGATATCAAATTCAATCCCAACCTGGGCAACTTAGTGTTTAGTGGGACCCTGTCCAAAAAATAAACAAATAAAAAGGGGTGGGAAATGTGACTCGGTGCAAAATCCTTGAGTTCAGTCTCTCATACTGGTGAAGATATCTGGCTTTACCCTCTTTCCAGCCTTAAATACTCTACTTGTTACATTTCCCTCTGTAAAGGTCCCCAGGAGCCACCTTCCTAGTATGAAACTTGATTTAATTTATTCTGTCTTTTCAGTTCCAAGTTCACACAAAAGATCCGTTTTCTGGACAGCCTGGGGGAGTTAGGCCAACTCATCTGCCTAGATCAACTTCACATCCCGGATGCTGTCAGACAGTGAGTCCCACACTGAAGGATGAAGGTTTAGGGTGAGATGGGTAAAGCCAGTCCCCACCTC
The DNA here is from genome assembly GCA_004363535.1 of Dasyprocta punctata. Lineage (NCBI taxonomy): Eukaryota > Metazoa > Chordata > Mammalia > Rodentia > Dasyproctidae > Dasyprocta > Dasyprocta punctata. Next base: position 25,561 of record RJWM01012410.1, on the reverse strand, counting down.
CTCAATGCCTTGGGGAGATACAAAGGTGCTACAAGGTAGAGATTCTGCTTTCAGTTGCTTCAGTGTATCTAGGAAAACTGCATATGCCCAGCGGAGATGTGAAGCATAGTACTGCATCAACAGGAACAAATGAAAAAATTCATGCTTACACGTGCGGAAGAGGCCAAGGAATAATCACAGCATAGAAGTCAAAGGGGGCCTAGAGTAGCCCTAGGAATTCAGCAGGGATCTGTGGGCAGTGAATAGATCATACCCAGTGGGGAAGAGGGTGCTAGGGAGCAAAGGATGCTAAATACTGAATCAAACACCCAATCTTCTAGTTCGTATAATTCACCAAACCAGTGAGTAAAACCCAGCTCCTGCCCCAAACAACTTCCATTCCCTTACCCGCTATAGGTTGGACCGGGATCTCCGTGGCTCAAGAGGGATGGACAAAGGACCTTAAAACCAAGCAAGATAATGATCTACATGCGTCCTAATCCCTGTGCTGTTTCCTGAAGCCCAACCTCCCCTCCCACCTTTACTTCTAAACCGGACACTTTTCGCCCCTCCCTAGGGCTCTGAGTTTGGAGTTCCTGGTAGTGCTGTGGGGATGGGGCTGAGAGGTGGTACTGGGAGTGTGAAATTCCAGGTTTTAATCCTCCTTTCGCTATACAGCCTTGTCATCTCTTCAAGTCTCCTTTTCCTCTGTAAGTGAAGGGACTGCACTCCTTTCCACCTTGGTATTCTAGCAGTCTCTGTGGGGAGATGATGGATAGGAAGGGCCTACCTGACCTCAGCCAGACCCCTGCTGGGGGCCAGGAGACAGCTTGAAAAATCTTGAAGAACCTCTGTCTGTCCTCTGATTCCAAGTCAAGTCTGCGCCTATGAGCCTGGGAAGGAGTGCTTTGAAAGCCTGTACTTTTTGTTCACGCTATACCTGTAGCGATTAATAAACAGCAATGAGAGATTGAAGTCTGTGTGTGCAGGACCTCTCCCCCAGGCTTTGCATCACAATCGGTCCGGGTTCTGCGTGAGTCCAGCGGGGGCTGCAGAGGATCCCCGGTTCCGAGGCTCAGCGGGGGCTGTGGGAGCGGGGTAAGCGGGGCACGGGGCGGGCAGGAGCCCGCGCGCCGGTTCCAACGACCCTGTGAGTCGGTGGAGTGGAGCAGAGCAAAGGGTGAGGAGGCAGCAGCTCGGGCCACCCAAGCCCATGGTCCCCGCCGCCCGCACGCTGCTCTGGGCCCTGCTGCTGAGTCTGGGGTCCGCGGCGGCGGCGGCGGGGCACCAAGGCCAGACGCAGACCCCGGCCGGGACGCGGGGCGTCAGCCTCCGCTTTGGGAGCCCGGCCCGCAGTCGCAGCAGCAGCACAGCGGGCTCGGCCCGGACCCGCCTCCCCCGTAGGACGAGGGTGACCGAGGAGGACGAGAATGACGCCCTGGCCACCGCCGACCGCCTGGCTGGACCCGCTGCTGCTGAGCTCCTGGCCACGGTGACCGGTATCAGCTCGCCGTCCGCGGCCAGCGTCAGCGAGGATGAGGACGGGTCTCTGGAAGAGGGGGTGGTGATCTACGCCAGGAAGAACAACACCGTCACCGGTTCGCAGACGACCCCCAGGAGAGTGAGCAGTGCCGGCGCCAGCACAGGGAGGTTTGCAGCCAACACCCAGGAGCGAGAGATCAGGCTGACCACCAGCCTGCCACCGGCCTCCTCGAGATCCACTAAGGGGGAGGGTGACGTGCTGACCTCCGAGAGCCTGAATCAGTGGTCCACGGCCGGCTCCAAGCCCAGCGGGTGGCCGCGCTCCTCCCCCACAGCCATGCCGGCCCCTGAGGATCTGCGACTGGTGCTGATGCCCTGGGGCCCGTGGCACTGCCACTGCAAGTCAGGCACCATGAGCCGGAGCAGGTCTGGGAAGCTGCACGGCCTTTCTGGGCGCCTTCGAGTTGGGGCGCTAAGCCAACTCCGGACAGAGCACCGGCCTTGCACCTATCAGCAGTGTTCCTGCAACCGGCTCCGGGAGGAATGTCCCCTGGACTCGAGTCCCTGCCCCGACGCGGGCTGCAGCTCTCGGCCCACCACCACCACCACCACTTCTCCCATGCCCCCGATCCACGAGAGGCGCAGGCCCAGCCCGCTCCCGCCCAGCGCCTTCTCGCCCAGCCCCAGCGCAGCTCTGGCTTTTTGGAAACAGGTGAGGGCAGGCCTGGAGGATATTTGGAACAGCCTGTCCTCAGTGTTCACAGAAATGCAACCAGTAAGTGTCTTGTCGATGAGCCTGGATCCTTATTGAGGCAGGTGTGAAGTTCTGACATCCCAATCCCTGGGCTGAGCTGGCCAGTGTGCTTCCTGAAGCTTTTTCTTCTCTATTTTCCTAAACTGTTAACTTTTTTATTTATTTACTTCTGGTACTGGCAATTGAGCCCAGAGCCTTTACACTAAGCTGCATCCCCAGTCTTTTTTTCATTTTTGGGAACTGGGTCTTACTAAATTGCTCAGGTTGGGCTTGAATTTACAGGCATGCACCACCCAATTTTGTTACTGACTCATGCATCGGTTATTCATTATTGTTGCATGATTCCATTACCTTTACCTTTTTTTTTTTTTTTTTTTTTTTGCAGTACCAGGGATTGAACTCACAACCTCACGCTTGGCAGGCAGGCGCTTAAGCCACTGAGCTAAATCCCCAGCCCTATTTTTTGAGACAGGGTCTCAGGATGCAGTTCAGGCTGATCTTGAACTCACTTTGTAGCCCAGGCTGGTCTTGAACTCACAATGATCCTCCTGCCTCAGCCTCCTGAGTGCTGAGATTACAGGTGTGTGCCACCATGCCTGGCTTTCATTTTGTTTTTGAAATGGGGTCTCTCTGGCTGGCCCAGAAACCCTGGGTTTAAGCAATCCTCCTGCCTTGGACTCCTGAAGTAATTTAGCTGGGGTCACAGGTATGGCACCACCACTCCTAGCTACCTATTATTTTTTTTTTGGCACTGGGGATTGAACTCACAACCTCACACCTGCCAGGGCAGGCGCTTAAGCCACTGAGCCAAACTCCCAGTCCTGGTTGTTTTTTTTTTTTTTGAGGCAGGGTCGCATTATGTAGCTCAGACCAGCCTTGCGCTCGCGTTGTAGCCCAAGCCAGCCTCAAACGCACAACGCTCCTCCTACCTCAGCCTCCCCAGTGCTGGGATTAAAGGCGTGTGCCACCACGCCCGGCTTAGCTACCTATTATTATTTTTTTTTTTTTTGCGGCACCGGGAATCAAACTCACAACCTTGAATCTGCCAGGGGAGGCGCTTAAGCCGCTGAGCCAAACTCCTGGCCCTAGTTTTTTGAGGCAGGGTCGCAATATGTAGCTCAGGCCAGCCTTGCGTTCATGCTGTAGCCCAAGCTGGCCTCGAACTCACAACGCTTCTCCTACCTCAGCCTCCCGAGTGTTGGGATTAAAGGCGTGTGCCACCACACCTGGTTTAGCTACCTATTTTTTGAACAATTGCTGGTTGGTCAATAATATGTTTTACTGGTCAGTGGGTAATTACTGACCAGTTAAGGTAGTAGATAGATGCCGGGCGTGGTGGCGCACGCCTTTAATCCCAGCACTCGGGAGGCTGAGGTAGGCGGAGTGTTGTGAGTTCGAGGCCGGCTTGGGCTACAATGCGAGTGCAAGGCCGGCCTGAGCTACATAGTGTGACCCTGCCTCAAAAAATCCAGGGCCGGGAGTTAGGCTCAGTGCCTTAAGCGCCTGCCCTGGCAGGCGCGAGGTTGTGAGTTCAATCCCCGGTGCCGCAAAAAAAAAAAAAAAAAAAAAAAAAGGTAGTAGATAGCCAGGCCTCGTGGCACACACCTGTAATCCCAGCACTCAGGAGCCTGAGGCAAGAGGATCACGATGAGTTCGAGGCCAGCCTGGGCTACATAGTAAGTTCAACATAAAGGGTTCTTGTTGAACAGATGATAAATACGATGGATATGAGAGTTTTGATGTAATTAATAGTTTCATTTTAACAACAGGTGATATTTGACCTTACTATATGGACTTTTTTTTTTTTTTTTTTTTGCGGTACTAGAGATTGAACTCAGGGCCTTGTGTGTGCTTGGCAAGCACTCTACCACTTAGTTACATCTTCAGCCCTATTATGTGAACTTACGATCAGTGCTCATAACCTTGTATTATCCCCACTTTACAGATAAACAGGTTTACAAAACTAGTATGTGGCAGAGCCCCAAGTAAGATCAAAACCCGGTTTCACACCAGTGCCTACACTTGTAGCTACCATCATTCAAAGAACTATCCTGGGATTCTTCCTCATAATTTAATTCTTAAGAAAAGCCAGGGTGGTGGTTCGTAGCTTAATCCCAGAATCTTGGAGGGCAAGGTAGGAGGATCACAAATTCAAGCCCAGCCTGGGCAACTTGGTGATTTATATCATGTCTCAAAATAAAAAGGGCTAAGGATATAGATCAGTGGGAAGGCCCTGGGTTCAATTATCGGTACGGAAAGTAAGAAAGAAAAAAAAACTTGAGGAAGGACAGTCCTCTGTTTTACCAAATTACCAGAGAGTTCTGATTGGTCTCAGCCTCCCAGAGTATTAGAATTACAGGTATGCATCACACCTGGCTCCAAATACTGTGTTGAGATAGAGTCTGTGTAGTTCAGGCTGGCCTTGAACACGTGGCAACCCTCCTGCCTCAGCCTCCCAAGTGCTGATTACAGGCATGCGACATACCTGGCCCCAATATTAATTTTTTTTTTTTTTTTGGTCTTTTTGAGACAGGGTCTCGATATGTGGTTCAGGCTGGCCTTGAGCTCACTTTGTAGCTCAGGCTGGTCTGAAACTTGCGAGGATCCTCCTATCTCAGCCTCCCGAGTGCTGGGATTACAGGAGTGTGCTACCACACCCGGCCCCAATATTATTATTATTTTTTTTTTTTTGCAGCACCGGGAATTGAACTCACAACCTCGTGCCTGTCAGACAGGCACTTAAGTCACTGAGCCAAGCTCCCAACCCTCCCAGTATTAAAAAACTCAAGAGAAAAGGCAGGAGGGTTGAGGGAAGGAGGGGTGAAGGGCAGGGGCAGGGGCAGGGCAAGGAAAGGCTAAGACTGTAAATGTGGTTGTAACTGCCCCTTTTCTCCTTACCCAGACAGATGTAAACCAGAGGTAATGGCCACTTCATTCACAAGAGGCGATGTCAGCATCTCAACCTTTTCTCTTTCAATCCCAGAACCCACTAGTTATTTTTAGTATGGAAAAATAAAACTGAAAAAAATGCTGTTGATTTGTCTTTTTACAAAAGTATCTAAGGGAGACCATAAATCTCAACCCAGCAGCCAGTCTTACTCTGCTCTCCATCCCCAGGATAAAACACTGAGATTGTTCATCTTCTCATTTGTAACATTGTTGTTAGTTTTTAGTGGGCCTGGGGATTGAACCCAGGGGTCAGTTTACCACTGAGTCACATCCCCAGTTGTTTTTTCTAGTTGGAAATGAAATCTAAATTGCCCAGGTTGGACTTGTGATTCTCCTGCCTCAGCCTCCTAAGTAGCTGGGATTATAAGTATGCACTACCTCTCCCAGTTAAACGAGTACTATTTTTTTTTAAATTACTTTTGAAATAGCACCTTGCTATGTAGTTTAGGCCAACTTTGAACTCACTATGTAGCCCCAGCCAGCCTTGAACCTGTGACAGTTCTCCTTGTACCTGGCTGCAAGTACTTTTTTTTTGAGACAGGCTGTCCTCGAACTCAATGGTGATCTTCCTGCCTCAGCTTCTTGAGTGCTGGGATTACAGGCATGTGTCAAGTTTTTTTTTTTTTTTTTTTTTTTTTGGTACCAGGAATCAAACTCATGACCTTGCATTTACCAGGCAAGCGCTTGAGCCACTGAACTAAATCCCTGCCCTCCCCCTTGAAGTACTTCTTTAAAGACTTGAAAATCTGAAATCCCAAGAAAAGAGTATATTGCTGGGCATGGTGGCTAAATTTGTAATCCCAACACTCTGGGATGGCTGAGGCAGGAGGATTACAAATTTGAGCAAATTTGGCCCCAGCAATTTAGTGAGACCATCTCAAAATAAAGACATGAGTAGTCTGACCCTTGTGTAGCTTGTGAAGGCACTTGGTTCAATCCCCAGCACCACAATACACAAAACAAAAAGGAAACAAGAACAGGAAAGGGTATAGGAAGGATCTGAATCCTTGAGTGTTTCCTCCTGGCCTTAATGCTTGGGTCTCTTCCCAAAAAGCAAAATGTTGCTACAAAATTCCATCTCAGCCTCTTTTTTGCAACATGCAGAAGGATTCACACTCACTGGTTCCACACTGTACCTAAAACTTGCAAAATGTGCATTTCCCACCAACAAACCACATCTCCACAGGTATCAATTCAGAGACAAGGGCCAGTCACTTTCAAGTTGTGTATCAGTTGTATTCACCCTTTAATCCAATGCACACTTGAAATGATTACAACTAATATGCTTACATCTTTTATTTGAAAAATGCATTTAAAAGTTCAACAAATTCTTAATATAAATTATGACTCTCAACCCCATACACGTTAGAGAAGGTGGCTCGAGGCAAGAGAGCACCAGAGACTGTTCAAAAAAAAGTTATTAAGTGAGGCTAGAGATAGGAGTTCCCACCTTTCTACTTTACCCCATCACCTTTTTACATCCCTAGTCTAACCCTCAGACTACCAAGCTCCTAGGACAACAAGGTTGGCCATTTCCATCTGGACAACTAGCTTGACTGAACTGAGAGTACTTGGGAATGCGCTCTACTATCAATCTTAGACCCTGAAAAACTGTAGAGTACACTGAAGTTAGAAAAACTTAAGTCACTGTAGATGGTGGCAAAAAGGATGGCTGGATGGAATCAGCAGAATGGATCTGATTCCACAGTTCTGACCCTGCTAGAGCCAGTGATATCCCAGCATTCCTGTCTTAGGGCAGACAGGAGCTCATCTGTCTTGTTCTGCCTTCCTAATCAGCCTGCAAAGAAAGGGCCAGAACAAAAAACACCTGAGAAAACAAAGTGCCTAAAGACCCTTGTCCTCCACTGCTTTCCCATCCAAAGCACACTGCAGCCAGGTGGGGGTGGGTCCTGATCTTCAGACAAAACTCCCTGAGTCTTATTTGTGTCTGGTTCTGGGGCTAGGGCACAGGAACAGAGTTTAGAGCTTGGGGAGAGGAGCTAGGGTTTGAGTCTCTACCCTTTTAATCTCCCCCTTCAATCCCAATGCAGCCTGTTCCTGTCTCCACACTGCAAGGAAGAAGCATAACACACGACCCTCATGGATACCTGAAGCCATGCAAAAATAAGGAACACACAGAATACAGATGATAGGGAGTTTTCCTGAGCCTACTTTCCAAGGGGTCCCAGTCCATCCACAGCTCATGAGGAACAAGCAGATGAGGACTGGTGGTGGTGGGGGTGAAAACCATTTAAAAGTGCCTTGACTTCAGAGCTGGGATTCTCAGCCTCATGCAATTTTGCCCCTCAGAGACACCTGGCAGTTCCTGAAGCTGTTTTTGGTTACGAAAACTAGTGTGGGCCAGAGATGCTGCTAAACATCTAAGCACAAAACAGCTCTCTGGTATAAAGAATTATCCAGTCTACAAGGTCAAACGTGTCTCACTGAGAAGCCTTGTTCTGCCTCTCCCTGCTCCTGTGCTACAATAAGGATCTTACAGAGATGGTAATTTTCAACCTATTTACCTCACCATGGTCAGGAAGTACACCTTGAGACGTAACTCCTATCTTTCTGCACTCGCTTTCTCTTCACACCCCTCTTCCCTCTCTCACCTGGGCCAGCAGGGAGGTGGCGGAGGGTGGGCCAGGACCCCAAGACTTAAATGGAATGTTGACAGTTAAGATCCACCACAACTCTTACTCAATGGGAAACAGTAACAGGGACAGGGTTAAGGGCAGAGAGAAGAGTGAGGTGGGGGCAATTAAATCATCTTAAATTAAATTTTTAATTAAAAAGAAAAAAGGACTGCTGGGAAGCTAGTAATGCTACAGGAACAGAATTAGAGAAAGACCCTAGTGTCAGCAGAGAGAGAGATAGTGAGGGGCTATGAGTTTAAGGTCCACAATCTAAAGACAAAGAGTGGACTGGGCAGTATTGCCCTCCCAGCCCCCGCTTGACATCTGCTTTAGTTCATCGCAGGGGGAAAAGGAAGGGCAGGGAGGTAGAGAGCTACTCATGAAAGCCAGCTTCAACTCTGGCACTCTCACCTACCTACCCCTTTTAAGGAGTTCCAGGCTAAGAGTTTAAAGTTGGCACCCAGACCGTCATTCGGGAGGCGGGAACTCATTCCTGGTTCCCAGAGAACTCCTCACTCAGATCTTGGGTGTCCAGGGTTTCCACTGAACTCCTCTGGCCAGCCAGTGGTCACTTGGTCAGTCCTGCTGCCTTGACCCATCTCCAGGAGGGCTGACAGCCAGAAAGAGGAGGAGGAGTCCAGCCCCCACACCTCAGAGGCACTGTTAGGCAGAGAGGGGGAAAAAGGGACTCTTGGGATCTACACATCCTAGCAGGGATCAGGTGAGGGCAGCATTTCTTCTGGGCTGGACAGAGTTGGAACTTCAAGATGGCAGAACCTGAATTTAAGAATGTAGACACACAAAAACCATTTTTTAAAAAGATGATTTGCCTCAAAAAACAAACACACGTACACACACACACACACACACACACACACACACAGAGGACTTTAGGGAGAAGCCATTACATGATGCAGGCTTTTCCCCCTATTTCTGTGTAGACAACCACTCCAGTGCCCTGATGGAGCCCACATTCTTCCTCAGCCCCTTGAGTGCTGACATTACAGGCACGCAACACCATACCTGGCTAAAGCCCCACCCTTTTTTTGGTACCTGGGATCAAACTCATGCCTTCAAGCTTGCCAGGCAGGTGCTGTGCCACTGAGCTATATCCCTGGCCTGAAGTCCACATTCTTGTACCTCCCATTCTAACTCTTCTTCTGCACCCCCTCGGCTTCCCATTCTGGCATCAGAGGACCAGGGTTCTGAAGCAGGCTAACAGGACTTACAGGCATGGGCATTAGATTACTCACCATTTATTTCTATGGGAGCTATAAGCCCCTCGAATTACTCCAAGGTCTGTCCCGGTTTCCCTTGGACCTCATCTGCTCCTGAACGGCACCTGTCTGTTGAAAAGCATATGTGAAACATTTGTGCTTGGTGGCACATGCCTCTAATCCTAGCACTCTGGGAGGCTGAGGCAGGAGGACTGAAATTCAAGACCCTATCTCAAAAAAACAAGCCTCCGTTCATGTCAGCCTTCATGAATAAGTTAAAACGCGTCTTTTACTAATAAGATGCCCTCACAAAAATTTCGCCATAAGTGAATTTCATAATCAGTAGGAAAGTTCCATCACTACCACTAGATCTGTTTTCTTTATCCCAAGGGCAGAAAAACACTATATTTATGTCAAAGGTGGTCGGCCTTTTACATGCCCAACACTCCCAGCCATAGTAGGACTTACTATTGCTCTGATTCAACAGTTTTGAGTTACGCTTTTTATTTATTTATTTTTTTGTGGCACCGGGGATCAAACTCATATTGTTATCTTCTAAACAGATGCTCAGACTACCGGCTTTAGGTCTGCAAAGTCAGTCAAACAATACAAACATTAAGTTCTTTCATTACTTTTTTTTTTTTTTGGTGGCACTGGGGATCGAACTCACAACCTTGAGCCTGCCAGACAGATGCTTACCACTGAGCCAAACTCCCAGCCCTAGTTTTTTTTTTTTTTCTTGCGGCACCGGGGATTGAACACACAACCTCACGTCTGTCAGACAGGCGCTTAAGTCACTGAGCCAAACTCCCAGCCCCGCTTTTTTTTGAGGCAGGGTCGCACTGTGTAGCTCAGGCCGGCCTTGCACTCGTGTTGTAGCCCAAGCCGGCCTCGAACTCACAACGCTCCTCCTACCTTAGCCTCCCGAGTGCTGGGATTAAAGGCGTGCGCCACCACGCCCGGCTTCTCCCAGCCCTAGTTTTTTGAGGCAGGGTCACACTATGTAGCTCAGGCCGGCCTTGGGCTTGCCGGCCTCGAATTTACAACACTCCCAGCTCAGCTTCCCGAGTGCTGGGATTAAAGGCATGTGCCACCATGCCCAGCTACCGAGTTACACTTTTTAGACAAGGTCACTCTCACTATGCAGCTCAGGCTGGCCTCTTGCCTCAGCTTCTGAGTGCTAGGATTATAGGCAAGCACCACCACCCTCAACAGTAGTTTTTCTGTTTTTCCTTTGAGACAGGGTCTTGCTATGTAGCCCAGGCTGGCCTTTAACCTGCAGTAATCCTGATTTAGCCTCTCAAGTGCTGGGATTAGAGGAATGTACCACCATGCTCAACTCCACCAGCGATTCTTAATTAGAAGTTAATTAGAACTTAATCACAGTATTTGAAAAAGTCTCCAATATTAAGACATATATTCCCCACTCCAATGAAGACCAATATGCTAACTGCAAAGATAAGAGACCACAGGCCCAGAGACCTGAAATGCCAGGTCTCAGATTTATACAACTCGTTAACAGGACTAGAATCTCTGGTTCTTACTTCTTCACTGAGTATTTTGCTATATACCTCAACTGAACTTTTAAAAGGGGTTACGGTTACAGGTCATACCCCCACACTGACCAGTCCCATCCTCATCCCCTCATTACCATAGCAAGTCCGTCTCCAGCCCCCATCTCCCCAGAGCCAATGTGAGTCAGGTGGACAAAATTCATTGGTTCTCCAATCATGGTCCGGTCAATTCGCCTTCTCTTCTTCTGCTTAGAGAAGATAAAGAGTCATGATAGGAGGCCCCTCCTCAAATCACAGTAGAGCAAGATGAAAGAGTCTTGAAAACCACTATGGAAAGGAAAGTGCTAAGGGCCTGGGGGGAAGAGGGGATGTGATATAACAACAGGGAAATCACTAGGGTATGAAAGCAGAGCTGGAATAACAAACAAAGGACACAGATCACACTGGTGAGGGCAGTGGCCTGTAGGGTGAGTACTGCACAAAGACAGGACGTGTCAAAGTCACCTCTGGCTGATGAGGAAACAATAGGGAAAACTGGCAGGTATTAGGCTCCACTTACAACCACTGCCCCACTCAAAATGGACAGGAACAGGAGGTAAAGGCTTGGACTACTCCTTTCACCTCCCAGGCTCTCTTACTGCACATATACATCTGCCTGGCCACACGGACCCTTTCCTGACAGAAGGGAGGCAGCGTACTTTTTCCAAGGCAGCTCCCAGAAGGTACATGTACTTCATAGCATGCAGTAACTGATTTCTGGGGTGGGTGGGAGGAGACTCACCGGCTGGGGTTTCTCGACCACACAGCAGCCCAGTTTGTGCCAGAATTCACTCATAGTCCGTGAAGGTGCCAGCTTCAATCCTCTGCCCGAGGCCCCAGAGGGCTCTTGCTCTGGTGCTTTGATGCCCCCGCCTCGAGATCCCACTGTACTCTCACACTGGGTCCACTCAGCTGGAACTCAGGAAATCCTTAGGTAAGCAGTGTCTCAGAGACTAACAGGGCCACAGAAAGCTGGGCACGCACAAGGTGGTATCTTCCTTGGATCCAAAACCCTGAATTTAGAAAATAAAGAGAAAACTTAATGAGAACACAGATATATGCCCCAATCTTCAAGAAGCCTCCTAATAAGCCCCCATTTTTCCAGTGCTCTCCTACAGGTCCAATCCTGTACCTCAACACCAATCTTTCTCAAATACAGGAACCTCACAGTTTGACTCTCAGAGAAAGAAACAGAACCAAAAGGCTACCAAGGCATTAAGGGGCAGTAGCTGATGGCACCAAATGACAGGAAAGGGGCCATTAGGACTTAGGGTGAGGTGATGGGTAAGTCCAAAGGACAGTGACATAAAGGAACAATGTTTGGGGGTGCAACAAGCTCCTGTTCCCTTCTCCCTGGGTTTAGGGCAAAAGGGCAGGGGCATTTAAAGACTCTAAAGAGGAAATAGTGGTTTTTTTGTTCTCACAAACAAGGCCTCCACCCAGTTCCTCCCTTTTTCTTACCTTGCTCTCAATACCTAAATTTTCTTTGAGACGACCACTGAGGTCCTAGGAGAGACTAACTGTAGCAGGCTGGACCTCAAGACTTTCTACAGTGAGAAATTTTTTCTTCTCTCAATACATTGCCCTCATTGCTCCTCATTGCCCTTAACTGAGATCCAACCCCTCCCAGAAGCCATTTAGCAGCTTCTTTATTACCTGACCTTGAGACTCTCCCTGAAGGCTCTGTACACTGTGTAGCTGCATCCTGTGTCTATGCCCCCCATGTGTATGCGTATTTGCACTCACACCTCCCTGTGGCTTGTGCAGACATCTGTGCACGTAGACAGGGACACGTGCCAAGTGTCTTTCTGTCCCATGGGAATCATTTTCCTGCCTCCCCACCCTCTCCGCAGGTCCTATCGTGCAGCTCTGCTCCGCCTCACTTGGAGGGGCCAGGGCCTTCCCTCCTCCCATGTTATGACCTGTCCTCTTCTCTCCTCACCACTTTCACCCCTAAGCTGCACCAGCCAACCAGACACAGGAACTTTCCTGGGTCACTACAATGTAAATGTCCAAGGGAGAACCTCCTTCCTTCTTACTACTGCCAGCCAGGGTAGGGCACATCTGCATTTCCCTATCCTGTATTTCCCAGTCTCATAGGGCAGATGACCTCAAAGATACCAACAGGGCAGCTTCATGAATTTTATTTTTTTGAGACTTGATATACAGCGGGTGTGGTGACGCACACTTGTAATCCCAGCACTCAGGAGGTTGAGGCAACAGACTGATGCAAGTTCGAAACTAATCTGGGCTACAAAGTGAGCTCAAAGCCAGTCCAAACTGCATAGGGAGACTCTGTCTCAAAAAGGGAAAAAAAAAAAAGAGAGAGAGAGACTTGATACGCAGTTCAGGCTGATCTTGAACTCACTATGTAGCCCAGGCTAGCCTCGAACTCATGGTGATCCTCCTGCCTCAGCCCGCTGAGTGCTGGGATTACAGCCATGCACCACCACACCCAGGGTGAATTTTAAACAGGATATGAATAGGAATCACTTTCCTTCTAGCCCTGGACCCTGGACACTAGGTGCCAGAGCAACCCAGACTGACCAAAACACTGCATGTCTTGTTGTGGTTTTTTTTTTTTTTTTTTTTTTAGCAGTCTTGAGATGAGATCACGCAAATACAGCTTCTAGGGGAGTCTGGGTTTTCTTTTACTTCCTGTCCCACCCTTGGAAGGGCAAAGTAATCAGGCCGGAAGTCACAACACAACTGTCCAGAGAGGGGAGCTGTGGTCAGTGGGGAAGTCAGTCAATCAGTCTCAGGGTTTGTCCTGATGGGGGTGGGTGGTGGCAGGTGTAAGGACTGGAGGGAAATGGCGAAAACAATGAAGAATCAGAGGAAACCCCCAACACCACCAGACAGTCTGTACTGAGTGGACAGTACATTCCCCCTCTGCTCAAAGTTGAGCGGACTGGGTGGATGGTGCTGGGAGGGGAGGGAGTGAAAGGGGCAGTGGAAGAAACAAGGACCTTTCTGTTTCTTTTCCAGGGACCTAACCAGAGCTGGGTGGAGGGAAAGTGTGTGTGTGGGACTTGGCAAGAAATGTCCAATGAGGATGAGAAGTGACCAGGAAATTCCATTCCCTAGGACATTAGGGTCTCTGAAATTTGGGGGTGGAGTCAGGGTGTGAAACAGGCAGGACAAGGCCGATGTGTGGAGGGCTGGGTGGGGGAAGGGGAACAGAGCCAAAAAAGGAAGTAAAAGCGACTGACTGTCACTCTCCTTTAAAACAGCCAGAGAAGAGTTGAAGAAAACCCAAGTCCTGAGCTGGTAAGCAGAGAAGAGGTGCCAGAATCCACTATCTAGTATTTCAACTCTACAGAAGGGTCTGGAGCCGCCGGGCGTGGTGGCGCACACCTGTAATCCCAGCACTGGGGAGACTGAGGCAGGATGATCATGGGGAGTTCGAGACCACCTGGGCTACAAAGTGAGCTCAAGGACAGCCTGAACTGCATAGTGAGACCGTGTCTCAAATACACATACACACACAAGAAGGGTCCGGAACAAACAGGAGGGATCCAGGATTAGACAGCATAAGGACACATTCCAATAGCCAGATAACGCTAGGACTGGGCCCCGCTTTAGATTCAAATGAGTGAAATATGGAACTGGGAAGGACACCCCCCAAATCTTGGCGCCGCCAAGGTCACACTAGGGCTCAAGAGCCCCAAGCTGTTGGGGGCGACCAGGAGAGAGGACCACGGGAGACCCGTGCCCGGAAGGATGTAGAGAGGTAGTTCCCTGGGTCCTGTAGTAGCCTCAAACCGGTTTTCCCGGTCCCGCGGCCTTCCGCCCCACGGCCTCCAACCCGCTGCCTGACAAGCCTTCACAAGAAGCAGCTGCGAAGAAAGGCGCAGAATTGAGAAAGGAGTGGGCAATTCTGGCTGTCAGCCCAGGGCGGCAGCTGGCCCCTGCTTGGCGACCCCAGACTTGGAAACGGGGCTGGATCCCATAAGCCAGCCAAGCGACATGCATTTGCCCAGCACCAACCCTCCCTCTACCCAGAAAAGATCTAGTGGGGATTTAAGGGGAAAGAACTGAGCCCTAGGCTTGTCTTCCTTCAAGAGAGTCAGTCACCGCCACCCCGACATTCTCCCAACCTTCAACGAGGCCCGGGGCCTATCTTTGACAAAGTGCTCGGTGGCTGCCTCAGGTTCCAGGGAGGACGCTCCCGGAACCAGGTTCCCCCGCGCTCCGTCCAGCACGCGCCGTCTGCGGGGTTGCCGAGCTCCAGCAGCCAGGCCCCTCCCACTCCCCCTCACCCGGGCCCTGCCTCCTTCCGCTCCCCAGCGCCCCGACCGCTGCAGCCTCGCCCCGACCCGGCATCTCGGCAGCCCGGGACGCCGTCATCGCCCTCCCCACCCCCGGCATCCGGAGCGTCCCCGCCGAGCTCGCGCCGTGGCGAGCGGCCGAGCCGCGCTCCCAGCCTCACCTGCTCCTCCTGGGCAGCGAGTCGTCCGGCCGCCGCTGGGGAGGCTCCAGACGGCCGTCCGCAGTGTGAGCTTCCTAGGCTCGCTCCCCGGCGCGGCGGGGGAGCCAAGCGCTGTACTGCAGAGTTGGGGCGGGCCGAGGGCGGAAACGGTGGCGACGTGATTACGAAACCCGCCGGCGGCGGGCGCGCGCACTGCTCCCCCCGGACGGAGCTGGCTCTGCGGCGCGCACGCGCGCGGGAACGCGCATCTGCAACCCGAAGGCGGGGCCTAGGTCGGCGCCGCGGCGCTTGTGGCCACCTCTGTGAGGGCCTGGCGCGTCGCCTGGGTATTCTGCAACTCGCTTGGCTCCCGCGCGCTAGGCATTGCGGGGTCCGAGTCGAGCCGAGGCCTCACACCTAACCGAGTTAACAGGCGCAGAAGCACCCCCCCATCTCTCTCTCTCTTTTTTTCCCCCCAATCTCTCTTTTCCTATTGTGAGGGTTGGAAAGGAGAGGCGGGAGTAGAGATGGGGATCAAAGGAGAGAATATTTTTTCTCCAAAACACCTAATAAGTAACCTGAAGTTCTTTAATTGGGAATAAAGTGACACTCCCCTATTCCACTGCTTAGAGTCAAAATTCTTGATCAATAAATCTAAATCAGAGGACAATGCATTCTCTGCTCTCTAGTCAGCATGGGGGCTCGGGAAGAGATCGGGAATGATGGTCGGACCAATAAGCCTATGGAGATGCCATGAGCTCCCCCCCAGCAAGGGTTCCGGAACCTATCATTTGAATTAGCCGAGTCAGAAAGGGAGGGGGCAGGGAGTCCTCCCGCCCTTCTTAGGAGGGGCTGCATTGCAGAGGGAGACCGATCCGGCAGACTGTCACTGAAGAAGGCGAGGGTGTGCGAAGACAAAGCCCCAACAGCTTTCTTTTTCTCCAGTCCAGAGCAGACCCTGAGACCCTGAAGTATTCCCTCCATCTTTGGAACGCGCTAGTGATTCATTGATAACAGGTAAACTAAAATGGGGGTGGATGGGCAGGGGGCTGCAGAGGTAGAACAGCAGTCTCTTCTACTCAACGACCCCAAATAAGATTGAGGTGGGGAACAGTTAGAGAAGGGGGCGCTATGAACAATGGATAGCGATTTGTTCCCAGATTGACATCTCTTTACTAAGATCTCCATCCGTCTTGTTATTATGTACCTATTCATTAATTTCTAAAAATCTACATGTAATTATTTTTCAGCACTTAGCTCATTTCAAGTGCCCATTTTCCTGTGATTTGTTGTCCTGTATATTTAATATCCTCAGTTTAGTCATCTATATCTTCCTTTTCAAGCTATAATTTTTACTACCAGTTCTATGGTGACTCTTCAGTCCTAAATCTCCCTGGCCTCTACTTCTCTGTGTTTCCCATTTTTTTCTGTAGTATTCTATTTGTCTCTGTGGGAAGGAGTCTTGAGGGGTGAGATACAGGATAACACTTAAGAGTAACCCTTACATTTAGGGTCTCCTCTCCCTGCCCCTCTCAAATCTTTGCTCCAAAGTGAGGTAGGGAAGGTGGCAGCCTCTGCATCCAACGCCTGATCCCGTACTGAAATTGGTACAACCACACAAGCTGTTAATGGGAGCAAATTCTTAGTTGCTCAGTAGAATAAGTGGGAGAAGGTCATGGCAATAGGAAGATTCAAGCTCAGAGGGAGGCACACATGGTATGCCAGAGAGCGTCCATGCCTCCACCCCCATACACCCTTCCCACCACTCCCTTGGTGGCAGCATGACACAGCAAGGCCCTGTGGAAGGAGGCTGTGATGCTTATAGAGGGTCTGGACAAAGGGTATTTGGATGTGTCCGTGTGGGTCAGAAAAAGTGCATCTTTTTAATTTGTTATATTAGTCATGTATCTCTAAGAATAGATAGTGATATTTATAGAGATTATCTTTGGCTAGAATATCTGGATAACTTTAAATAAAGGATAGTGGGAAGCGGTTATTGAGTACTTATGGTGAAAGACCAAACCCTTTAAGATAAGTAAATAACAGATGTAATGACAGATGAGATGAGGTGTGGGTGGAGAATGAGAGGAACGGAAGGAGAAGCCAGCTGATAAGCCATCTGCTAATCTGGATGACTTTGAAATTAAACCCATACTATATTAAATTTTAAAAATCCATTATTAATATCTTTACATTAGTAAATAGTCTTGTATTTTAGCTTCAAATTTCTGTGTAGTCTTATGTTCTTAATTTTAAGGTCACATATGTTTGTATATGTGTCTTTACTCTGTACATCTGTGGGTCTGTGGCACAGCTGGGGATTCCAGGTCTTGAGTTAATATTTCACAACATTTCTTTTGAATTTTTTAAATTGCAAGATAGTTCCATTAGACACTTGGACTGTTCAGGCAGTTTTATACATAACTAGTTGCAAGAAAAAGAGTCAATTGGTCAAAGAGCTTTTTTGCTTTTCTCAGATTCTAGCTCACTCTACTGCCTTTTACATTTTCACTACTTAGAATCACAGGAACAATCAACACCTAACCTACTGAACGTTTTCTTTCTTTCTTTCTTTTTCTTTCTAAGAAAAACATCTTTGTATGGGGTGCTGGGAATCAAACCTAGGATCTCATGCATGCTAGTCAAGTATTCTATATTCCCAGCCTTAGAACATCTGTTCTTCAAGAATTAGACTCTTGGGCCAGGGATTTAGCTCAGTGGCATAAGTGCCTGCCTGGCAAGTGCAAGGTCACGAGTTTGACCCCCAGTACAAAAAAAAAAAAAGAACTAGAATCTCACCGGCTGTGGTGGTGCACACCCAGAATCCCAATCTGAGGGAGAAGGAGTGTAAGGTCAAGGTCAGCCTGAGTCATGTAGCAAGCCCCTGTCTAAAAAAACACATGAAGAAAAAGAAAAAGAAAACTAAAGTCCCATAAAATTAGAGAATAGTAAAGAAGAATCAAGAAGTATCATGTAGAGGTACAAACTTCCTCTAATGATTGTGATCATTGTGTATATCTAAAATGTACAAGATAAATAAATAAATAAAATGTACCAATAAGATTAAATTTTAAAAAATTGAGATTATTGGGACAGAATTATACAAACCTTTGGCAAAGACTGGGGACTATGAGACTTAGGTGTATATAAACTGGCTAGAAGTTTTCACAAATCACTAGATAACTTTGCAGGTTTGGTGTAGTTCTTAATTTCTATGTTTTTTTTCTCCTTATGATTCTATTTTTTAAAGAGCCTATTATGTGCCCAGCATTATACTAAGGTCACTCTGTGGGAGAATTACCAGGGAGATATAAAAGAAGCTAGCTACCTAGGTAAAAAAAAAAAAAAAAAAACAACTGGTAATACGGTAAACAGTCCTAGTAGGCAGAGTTAGCAATACTATTGATTCTAAGGTTTGCTGCTTAGGATCTCCACAGACCCAGACATAAGCGAGAATTGGTTGGTTAACAGGTACAACTATTTTTCTAGCTCTTTCCTGTGCACAAGTCTCTGCAAATTACTGTGAAGGTGATCGGAGCTGAGTGTCACAGGATGATGACCTCATCTTTCCAGTGTCACTGTCCCACTGCACCTCCATCATCCTCTGTAAGGGCTTCTCTGCTGAGTAATACTCAGTTCTCAGTTTATTTTGGAACTTGAACCAAAGAAAAGAACAATTCACAATTAGCCTACCCACTCACCATTCCTAAAGTCCCCATATTCTCACACATTACTGTGTTATAGATTAAAACTTGCTGCTTCTTTTTTTTTTTCTTTAGTGCAAGTATCTCACATTATATAGGAACATTTTGGAAGCTATTATTTAGTATTAATCATTTTTATTGGGAAGTGAGGATCAAACCCAGAGCCTTGTATATGTCAGGCAAATACTCTACCACTGAGCTACATACTCAGCATCGAGCTGTTTAGAAGTCTCAGGCCTGGTAAGAGCCAACAGGCCTGATGAGTGCTGAAGAAAGGCTTTTTGAAAGTTAAGGTTCTAATTTTGGAGGCACTGGAATGTTTTTTCTGCTTTGATGGAAACATTTCAGCTAAGACTTCTTGCCCCTTCCCTTGGCTGGCAAGTAGGAGGGTGGAGGTTCAGGGAGCTATAATAGTCATAACATCAGGCAAGGTGTGGGTAGGATCAACAGAAGCTACTCATTAAAGCATGGAAAAGTATCACTTTACAATCTAGATTTCTCTTTACCTGGGATTTCCATACCCCCACCCCGACTCCCAATTTTTTTTTTTTTTTTTTTTGGATAAGCAGCTTGGTATGTGTTCCAGGCTGGCCTTAACTCAGTATTTACCTTAGGCTGGCCTTGAACTCAGGGATCCTCCTGCCTCAGCTTCCCTAGTGCTGGGATTACAGGTATGTGCTACCATGCCCTGCTATCCAACTCATTTGCTCTCATTATTATTAGGTATACTGTAGCATTAGGATCAGAGGAGGTCCTGTTACAACACAGAAAAATTCTTCTAGCACCTGGATTTGGTTTTGAAGGAGAGGTAGATTAGAGAGAAGTAGATTAGTAAGATTACCTGTGGACTAATAGATGAATGGCAAGATACTCATCATATTAAACACTGAGGGAGCCTGGGATATAGCTCAGTGTCACAGCGCCTGCCTGGCAAGCGCAAGATCCTGAGTTTAATTCCCAGTACCAAAAATAAATAAATAAATAAATAAATACCGAGGGAAAATTAACCAGCTGGTCTTAAATGTCTGTGTGCAAAGCCTAAGTCCCCAGAAACTACATTAGTTTTATCTTTAGGGAAACTTCCAATCTGTAGAAAGAGACAAGACTATCCTTCTACATCAACACATTACTAGTTATCTGTAACTGCAGAGTGTTGGTGTTAGGCAAAACCCCACAGGATATTGGGAGAGATGGAGAAACAGGGAAGATCGAGCCAAGTAAATTTAGAGAAATAGTCTTGGAAGAGTTGCATTTATAGTAGGGCTCAGAAGGCAAGAAAGGAGAAGGGGATCGCGGTGGGGAGGGAGCGAGAGGAGGGTGGGGGATAAAAAAAAAGGCAAGAAAGAAAATAGAAAAGAAAAAATCATGGAAGACCTCTTCAGAAATATCATGACCTTGCTGGGTATGGTGGCATACACCTGTAATCCCAGCACCTGGGAGGCTGATGCAGGAGGATTGCCTTGAATTTGAAGCCAACCTGAACTACATAGTGAGACCCTTTCTCAAAAAAAAAAAGTATCATGACCTCTTAAACCAAAAGTAGAGCTGGGCATGTTGGTGCTTGCCTGTAATCCCAGCACACAGGAGGCTGAGGCAGGAAGACTGAATGCAAGGCCAGCCTGGGCTACATAGGAAGACCTTGTCTCAAAAAAACCAAAAATAAGGGCCGGGAGTTTGGCTCAGTGACTTAAGCGCCTGTCTGATAGGCGCGAGGTTGTGAGTTCAATCCCCGGTGCTGCAAAAAAAAAAAAAATAATAATAATAATAAATAAATAAATAAATAAACCAAGCACAAGAAGAAGTTAGGTATCTGTAAATCTAAACAGTTGTCAGAGAAGGGAAAATTTCCCTAGGGACGTGAATCGAGTCTTCAAACCTGGGAAGTATTTTAAGGTAGAGAGTGGAAGGAGTTAAAATAGGAATGGGCATAACTGTAACTAGCAGGGCTATGTTACATAGCAGGCTTTGAAAATCAGACTCAAGCTTGAGGTGGTGGTATAAGCCTATAATCCTAGTATTCAGGAGGCTGAGGCAGCAGGATCAATACGAGTTGGTAGGGCAGTCTGGGCTACATAGTAAAACCCTGTCTTGAAAAAAGCCCAAACCTAGATCCTTCGGTTCATGAGTGTGATGATTGAGTGTTCATGCCACATGCATGAGATGTGTCTCCCTCAAACCTTGTTATGATATTGGTACATTACCCGTCTGATGTTAAAAAAAAAAAAAGAGAGCCCAAACCTAAAAAACAAAAACTAACCTTTTGTCATACTTCCCAGGTTTGAAGACTCCATTCACATCCCTAGAGAAATTTTCCCTTCTCTGACAACTGTTTAGATTTACAGATATCTAACTTCTTCTTGTGTTTGGTTTATTTATTTTTGGGTGGTTTTTTTTGTTTTGCTTTGTTTTTCTTTTGACATTTGTTGCCTATTACATTAAGTTGATCTTGAGTCTGAATTTTTTTGGGGGGTGAGGTAGGGGGATGAGACAGGATCTTGCTATATATTCTAGGTTGGCCTTGAACTATGTAGCCCAGACTGTCCTCAAACTTACATCTCTTGCCTCAGCCTCCCAAGTGCAGGGATTACAGGGGGAAAATTCCTGAAGCTTGTTCTAGAAAGCTTGAATTTTTTTTTTTTATAGATGTAAATGGGGATGTGGAGTTTCTAAATTAGAAAATGCCCAAAGAAAACTGGATATAGTGGCATGTGATTGTAATCCCAGTACTCACTCTGGGAGGCTGAGGCAGGAGGATTGCAATTGGAGCCCAGGGACTTAATGGAATCCTGTCTCAAAAAACAGAAGTACTGAAGAGGAAAGAAAAAGCAAGGCCAGGAGCCAGAAAGAGTTTGCTTTAGCACAAAGACTGACAAGTGGTTTCTTTCTAGGAAACAATGAGGGACCCCGTGAGTAGCCAGTACAGCTCCTTTCTTTTCTGGAGGATGCCCATTCCGGAACTGGATCTGTCTGAGCTGGAAGGCCTGGGTCTGTCTGATACACCCACCTACAAGATCAAGGACAGCAGCGCTGGCAAAATGACTGGGCAAGCAACAGGAGCAGAGCAGGAGAAAAACCCTGAAGGTGATACCCTCCTTGAGTACAGCACCTTCAACTTTTGGAGAGCTCCCATTGCCAGCATCCACTCCTTTGAACTGGACTTGCTCTAAGACCAAGACTTCTCTCACCACCTTGCCCGCATCATCTTCCCTTTCCACCTCCTTCCTTCCATCCCTTACCATTTTAATCTTGTTCTCTGACCCCTGTTGTGTTGGTGGTGCTGATGAATCTGCCTGCTGAGTTGTATTTATTTATTTATTTATCTATCTATTTATTCATCTCTTTAATCTACTCCATTCCTCTCAAAAGCCCTCAAGCCACAAAATAGGGGCCCAAGCAATGGAGTATTGGGTCACAGGGACCCCTTGGCACTCCCCCGCTGCTATCATCAGCTTCAGAAAGTCCATATGGCGGCACCAAGGAGTAGTAAATAGTGCAAAATGGAAGGCTGATTTTTTTAAATTCCATTTTAATCAGCTTCAGAGATTGCTCAAACCTTCCTAAGTTTTTGCTCCAGGTCAATAAAATATTTCTTAAAGGGTTGACAAAAATCTTGCAAGTTTTACTTTGAGATGACTTGCTACAAAGCAAGATTTCTAAAAGACTAAGATGATAAGACTCTTGCTTTTTCAGTCCTGCTCCTTCTTGTAATACATTCTTTTCCCCCAGAGAAATTGGGTTACTTAAAGGTATAAAACAAGAGGAAACAATACCTCATGGAAAACAAAAATAGAGGAAAGTACTAAATCATCTCAGAAAGAGCTGAGGTTTTTCTTTTCAAAAAAAAAGTATACCTTTAGTCCATTCACTTTACAACTTTGCTCCTAACTAAGTTGAAAACTTGCTGAGAAAAATCAGATTTCAAATCTTAAGAAATCTTGCTGCCTGCTGGGATAATTTGTAAGGTTTGTCTTCTAAAGGGGATAATGTTTGGCCCTTTGTATTTTAGTCTTGACCTCCTGCATTTGCAATATATCATAACAATCTGTGGACCTGAGACCCAGTTCCTCAACTACTTTAAGACCGTGAAATGAACAATTACCATTTGACCCTACACCTTGTCCCCACTTCTTCCAACATTATTGCTGATTTGTGCTGCCATTTACTTGTTTATTTAATAAAGACACTCAGTCCCAGGGCTGGATTCTATTTGTTTCTCTCTGTAGGCCTTAACATTAGCAAGATTTTCATATTCAGGTTACACACACATTTATCTAATATTCAACTATGAGGAAGAATGATTTAAGTAATTTATACATTAAATGGTGAACTTGGGATTGAACAAATAGGTAACAATGAAAAGGGCAAAATCTACTTATAATTAAATTGTAAGAAAGCTTCAACTATTTTTATGCTTGCCCATGGATTACCAACGTATTTCTGATAAAATTTTCCAAGGTGCCTAAAAAGTAAACTAATTCACCCAAATGTTATGTGCTTATTTGTAACTTACCTCATTCCAAAAAACTATTAGAAACTAACTTAAAAATAGACTTTGTTATAATGGGCATTCTTTGAGGCTGAGGCAGGATTGTAAACCCAAGGCTAGCCAATTTAGCAAGACGGTCTCAACATTTTAAAAAATGTAAAGGGGCTGGGAGATAGCTCACTGCAAAGGTTTAGGCCTCAGAACCGTTAAAAAAAAAGTTTTTGTGTTCCTACTAATTGAAAAACACTAACTCAGACACAGGGTAAGAGACTGTAAACAGGATTCAAGATTCTCATTTTTAGTGACTTAAGACCCTGTCTCAAAAAGGGGGTGGGGGCGGCAGGGGATGTAGCTCATGGTGAAGGTAAGGGGTTCAAGTCCTGGCAGTAAAAAATTTTTTTTAATTCGGCCTCTATTCTCAAAAGTATCAGTCTGAATAGTATTGGACAATGTCATAAAGATGATATCAATATCATTTGAAGAAGTTTGCACAAGGGAGAGACATAAATTCTCTTATATAGGCCTTAAAAGGCCCACCATCAATAAAAGCGAAATGTAATATAAGGAATGACAAATGAGAGGTCCTTTTTCTGATGGGCTTTTCTGATGTCTTCAAATCCTTTAATCATGGAAATTGGTGGGTGGAGACCGGATCAACTGATACGTGACAAAATGGATTTGCAAACTCATGCTTCATCTTCTGGACTCCCAGGAGGAATATGGAACAGATATTTGTTTTATGATCTGAGAGCCTGCTGCTGCAGGCGGTAACGAAATACGTGATCCTCAAGTAACCGAGCCGAATTCAAGAAGAGCCCAGCAACACCCCTTAAGTATCACTCGAACTTAGTCCAAGGGAGCAAGGTTCTTCCCATCAACCATAACGCTAGCTCCCCTGGAGAAGCCGCCGAGAGGTGGAACCAAAACTCCAGACACCCCTACAAACTTGACTCCTCTTTAGCGGTTTGCAGGGTTCTTGGCGCCAAAACCACCTTCAAGGTCCGTCCCTTACCGGAACTATACAATCGTAAAACACGTAATCAATAATCCTCCGCCTCACTAAGTAGTCCCTCCTGAGATGTCGCAGATACACACTTGACAGCCTCAAGAGACCTTCAGTATTTAAAAGATGAACTTCAGAAGCGCATCACTTCCCTGTCCAAATGGAAATGTGAGTTCCCTCACCAATTTCCCTCCACAGATTCCTCCGCCGAAACGCGTACTCGCGGACCTTTACTTCCGGGTCCGCCATTTTGTTACCTCCATTTCTCCACGAGGGGGGGTAAAGGCCCCAAAATATGCATACGTGAAAAGGCCAAAAAGTAACCGTCACTGACAGGGAGTTTTAACTAGAGAAGGAAACAGGACCAAACTGGCGGGCTCGGTGAAAGCGCAGCCGGCAGCGTCCGGGACGAGGAGGTGAGGGAAGAGATGCGCGGACTCGGGGGCATCCGGGTGGAGTGCACGGTGCCGTGGCAAGTCATGCCGCTTACCAGCCCTGCCCGGACTTCTGGGTGCTCACCGAGCAACTCCCCTCATCGAAGCAGCGGGGAGGGGGACGGAGAGGAAGGGGATGCCGTCGAGAGGAAGGGGAGGGGACTGGAGGAGGTGAAGACGGGGGTGGGTGTAAGACCTGGGGCTGGGGAGCTGGACCACGCGACGCCCGGGCCACAGAGGTGACCGCCAGGGGGCGGCGTCTGCGGCTGAGGGCTGCCGGCGGCCGGACCGGGGCTCCCTGAGGAGAAGGGATACAAAGAACTGGGAGTTCGTGATGGGCGGAAACAGGGCCTCGAATTCTCTGACTCCGGTAATAAACTAAAGATGTAGTGAGCTCAGTAACCTCAGCAAGAGCGGCAAGGACCTCACCTCCAGTTTCTGCCCTGTTGTTTGCACAGCTGGCCGCCCAGTGGGACGTGTGCCGCACAGAAAGAAAGGATCGACGGACCATGGAGTCTGTCATTCGATTGCTATTTTCCTTGTTAGTTTTCTTCTGTTCTCGCAGATTTCTTTCAGTCGGCAGTCCCTTTCCTCTTCCTCTTCTAAATGTTGCTCTACAGTTGGCGCTCTGCCCCTTCCCTGCCTGTGGAAAAGGGGATTCTGTGGTGTACCGTCCGCAGTTCAACTATTTGGCCATATTTTCAGCGTGCAGGGTTCACCCAGTCCAGTTGAGATGTTCTTAAGCATTTATTTTCATACTTGCTTTGTTAACAGAGAACTGCACCACCCAGATTCTTACATAAAAGTAATTATTCTTTGATAACAGAGACTTTGTTTTTAAGAGCTCAAGCATTTAATGGTTGTGGAAACACTTATTGAGAGTTCTTGTTTTTTTTTTTTTTTTTTTTTTGCGGCACCGGGGATTGAACTCACAACCTCGCGCCTGCCAGGGC
>RJWM01012409.1:0-56674 GCA_004363535.1 Dasyprocta punctata | reverse complement strand
AGCAGTGGTGGGGCTTACAGAATCCGTCTTTGGACTACTTAACTCCACATCCATTTTTTTATTGGTGCACACTGGTTATGCAGATTAATGAGTTTAAGATTTGTACACGCACATTACATACTTTAAGTTTTTCCCTCCCGTTGCCCTCTCTCACCCCACCATGCCTCCTAACTTCTCATGTTTTGGGGGCCACTTCCATGCATACAATGTATTTTGATCATATCCATGCCCCCCCGTAGTCTGCCCTTGTTGCCTCTTTTCCTCTCCATTCTTCCCTTCTGTCTAGTCTTTCTACTTGTCAGCTTTCTTAGAGTCCACATATTAGGAAGAACATGTGTTGTCTCTCTGAGCCTGGCTTATCTTGCCCAACAGGATGATCTCCAGATCCACACACATTTCTACAAATGACAAAATTTCATTTTTTAGGGCTGAATAACATACCCTTGTGTATACATACCACATTTTCTTAATCCATTATTATTCACCTAGATTGGTTCCATAGCTTGGGTATTGCCTATTGTGCCACAATAAAATGGGTGTGCAAGTATCCCTCCCCACCCCGCCATGGGACGCTGACTCAGATGGGCCACGTTCTTTGTCTTGGGAGATGGGGGATGCTGTGAAGGGGGAAAAGTATGAAGCAATCACTCCTGAGAGTGAGCAGCTGGCTGGGCTAGGGAAACTCAGCAGCAGCACTGCCAGGCAGCACCAAGAGCCCGCTGAGTCCATGGTGATACACTGATAATGTGTGATTTTCTCCCGCAACACTCAGTTGCCTAGGAGAAGGCAGAGAGCTATTGAATGTATTTATCCCTAAGTTCCCTGAGACATTTGACCACAGAAATCTACTAAGAGTCTGCATAAAATGCTAGTTGATGGATGTTTGAATAGATAAAAGAGTATAGGAAGATACTGAAACCTTTAATTTCTCCTTTCCGTCTAAATGATAAAGTAAGGACCAGGTGTGGAGGCTCCATAGGGTATCACAGGCTAAAATTAGGCTGGTCGGGAAGTATCCATTAAGAGAAAAGGGAAGAAATGGGCACAGCGTCAACGTCTGAGCTGGGAGTCCAATTTGCACTCCAGTTGAGTGATCCTGGGCAAATGGATGTCTCTGAGGTGTTCCATAAACAGGGGAAACACACCTGCCTTCTAGAATGGTCCAAGGATGAGTGAGATAAGTACTTAGCACTCAGTTTCTAGCCTGAAACAGGCATTCAGTTTGAGGAAGTAATGGTCTTTATTAGCTCATTCAGTTCTGTCAAATCAACCTAGTGAGAGGTGAGAGACCCAAAACACCATGGCCCTCCAGTACTCAGCCACCCTGTGCCAGGACACCTCTGGCTACGTCAGCGTTAACACTCCTTATTCTCAATTTACAGCCCAGAAAGTGATCAGTCAAGATACAGCTTGGCTGCTTTAGCTCAAGAATAAACTAGTTTTTCCAGGTCCTAAATTCATGTGCAACAAAGGAAGCCTCTTCCACTTCCTATGTAAGAGGCTATTTCACTAAAGCTTTTCATATACCCCCGTACCATGCTTTCAACTTGCAAAATACTTTCAGACTTGTTGAAAATTATAAATACAGTGCTGAGTTCAATACTCTTCGCTCAACCCCCTTTAATGTTAACATTTTACATAACCACAATTCAAATGCCCAAATAATGCCAACAAATTGCTAATAACTAATTCACAGTCCTTACTTCATTAGCTTTGCCTCTAATGTTCTTTTGTGGATGCAGGATCCTATACAGGGTCCCACAGTGACATAGTAGAAAAAAATCCCAACCTACTAGATGTGCAGTACGAGTTTGTGTTCTCTAAAATCAAACAATGAATTTCAGGAAAAATGGAGAGTAAGAGCAGAACATATTTATTGAGAGAGAGAGACAGAAGGGGTCCCAAGTGGGTTGCCGAGGACCCCACCTTTTTCAGGGATTTTATAGAGCAAAACCACAAGGCAGGGTGGGTCCAAGGTGAAGAACAATGGGAACTTACAAAGTAGGCATCAGGTGGGACAGAACTATGGCCAACCAATAAGATTATGAGTATAATTGCTCAGGTAAAATTGATTAAATTGGGCACAAATGGGGAAGTGAGTCACACAGAAAGTGGGCATGAATATAGAGCAGGGGCTCTTTGCATGTAGTGGCACCTTTTAGCTTCCTCAAGATAATAGCAACCTATATATAGAATATCAATCCCTGATGTTTTATCCTTAAGATATGAGTGCGTTTGTTTGATCTTTTGTCTTGAGATCTGGCCCACAGCAGGAGATGTCTGCCTCCCCCACAGTTGGTTTTCTGTACTGGTTTCTTTGAGGGCCCAGCCCTATGTGATTGCCTATATTTCTATCTAACTCAGTTGCCTGTAACAACACTGCATTAGTTCTCAAGTCTCTTTGGCCTCCACCAATCTGCAACAGTTTCTCAGTCTTCGTCTTTTCTGACCTTCACATCTATGAAAAGAACTGACTGGTGACACATTTAAAGATGGGTTTGTTGGCCATTCATGGACTGTGGGGTGAGAGAACAAAGCCTCACCAAGAAGCAAGCCCTCCCTGCAAACCAGTGCCATGCGCAGGCTGCCACTAAAGTGGGGGCAGCCAGACCCAAGTCCCTTCCAGCCTGCGGACTGGCAAACAAGAAAAGCCAGTCTCTCCCCCACCACTCCCCGAAGTAAGCAACCAGCTGATCCAGAGAAACAGAGGCTGTGTTGATAGCTATTGAAGTGAAATGCAATTTGACGCTTGGGATGTTTTGGTGTTTCACTGACCTTGCAGGTGTAGAACCAGTGGTCTGATCATCTATTCAGAAGATGGTGGCACACAGTGTGGCATCTATGGGGGATCTCTTTCTGAGGGTGGTAGCAATTGTTAATTCCCTACTGTCTTGTTTTGAAGTCCTGTATCATTTTCATTGTTTTATTGGATTGGGGTTGTTCTGTTTTGTTTTGTTAGATTTTGTTATATCCAACAGCAAGAGCAGCTGTTTCAAAGATAGCAAGATATATTATGGTAGTCAATTTGGATTTACTATTATCTTGTTTTGAAGTCCTTTATTGCATTCATTGTTTCATTTTTGTTGGTTCTGTTCTGTTCTGTTCTGTTTGATTTTCACTATGTCTGAGGGTATCTGCAGCTATTTTGAGGACAGCAAGAGGCATTATGGTAGCTATTATTGATTTTGTATTGTTTTGAAGTCCTGTGTTACTTACACTGGTTTCTTTTGATTGATTTTATTGTTTTATTTTCCTTGGTTTTATCCTCTTTAAAATAAAAATTTAAAAAATAAAGTTGGGTTTGTCAAATGCTTACTCATTATTAGACTGAGCTTATGCATTTCAAGTAAAACTACCCCAGATGATGTTTTCTCTGCCCAGTGGATTAAAACAGAGGGTTTATGACAATACATCTCATTAATGGTGATAAACCCTTGATTATTTGGGTAAGGTGGTGTTTCCTGGATTTCTCTACTTATATCATCTCTGATGCAAAGTGATTCCTAATGATAATGGAAATAAGCAGATACTGTCACCTACTTATAGGCACAGCCAATGAGGTGTAGTCAAGACTCAAACTCAGGTATCTCAAGTTCAAATGCAGTCTTCCCACACTCTTTACTGCACCTGGATGTCTATTGTCTATTTATCTGCTTCCAAAGCTCCTCTTCCAGGGGGAAATGCCATAACAGATCACTATTATAATCCCAGAGTTCTCCAATGAAAGTGCAAAATACAATCACAGTTGTCAGAAAAACAGATACTACCAAGAAGCTCCCTGGGTGCATCATGTGACACAGAAAAGCTTTCAGTACCTGCACCTCATTAGCTTCAAATGCAAAGAGCAAATCCGCAGAGAGTGAGAGAACCAAGAAACCCTTAATTGATAAAATTCTTAAATAGGCCTTGAGGACTAAGAAAAAGTGATATAAAAAAAAACATAAGGTAAGTTCTCTTCCACTCTAAGCAAGAAAGCATAAGCAATCTTCAGATCAGTTGACTCATCTTCGATTCTCATGCACTCCTCAAGGTAGAATGAGATCACATATTAACACCCCTCCCTATAAGTGAAGCAAATGAGACATAAAGAGATAAAGACCTGGGAGCAGACTGAGATATAAAAGTCAAGGTTTCATTCATTCATTCATTCATTCGGGGAGTGCTGACTTGCTGCCTGCTTTCTAGTCTAAGCGTGGGGCTACAAACACCTGTGGGTCCAGGACTGCGGGAGTTGAGGCACAGTTTCTCAGTCCCATCCCCCTATTCCCATCCTGAGGCCACACACATCCAAGATTCCCCAGAACCAGGCTGGCTCTACAGTAGCTACTGGGGGTGGCCATGCTGTGCACAGAGCCTGAATGCAGACCCTGATTGTCCTCACTGATTCTCTTCTGTTCATCCTTTTCATCAGTACCCATAGCAGGGTGTAGATTTTCATGTGAAATAAAAGACCAAACCAGAAAACAAATGATGTCAACTTCACTCACAGATAAACGAATCACACTGATATGATTGAACTGATATTTATTGAGCACTTGTGCAAAGCCAGGTACATGGGGGCCCAAACTGCTGAATATAAGACATTCTCAGCATCTAAAAACCCACAGCTGGAAGAAGCTCTCACTGCATGCACAGCAGTCATAGGGACAGTGCCATTTGGTATGATGTACCATTTGGGTTTTTTTGGTTTGTTTGCTTGTTTGTTTGTTTTGTTTTGTTTTAAGACAAGGTCTCACTGTGTAATTCAGGCTGGCATTGAACTCACTATGTATCCTGGGCTAGCCTCAAACTCATTGCAATCCTCCTGCCTCAGCCTCCAAAGCACCGGGATTACAGGCATGCACCACCACACCTGGCCATACTACTGTGGTTTTAGCAGTTAAAATTTTTGCAAAGTCATATGCTTTTTCTTTTTTTTTTTTTTTGCTCTTGTTTTTCATGGCAATATTCAATGACCCACACACTTGTTAAGTCATATGTGCCATATATTTATAAATTCAACTCAGGCAGGGGTCTGGGAGGAATGAAAAAAGCATCTTATTTAGTTAGTCAAAAGATCAGGACTAGCTGGACATGGTGGCACAAGCCTGTAATCCCAGCACTCTGGGAGACTGAGGCAGGAGGATCACAAGTTTGAGCCCAAGTTGGGCATTTTAGTGACTTAGTGAGACCCCATCTCAAGATCAAAAGGAAATTAAGAAACTGGAGAGGGAAGCACACTGGGAATGTAGCAATCCCCAATACCACCACCACCACCCCCAAAAAAAAGCAGGACTGGCATCTCATTTTTAAAGATTAATTCTAAAATACAAGCCTGATCTATGAAGAAAGAAAGGAAGAAGGATAACTTCCAGTTAAGGAAATCAGGAGAGTCTGAAGGAGGACATGGCCGTGGAGGAAGATGTACAAGGACAGAAGAAGGCTAAGGCAGGTGAATGAGTGTGAGAGGGCATTCCTAGTGCAGCAGCAACCCCAGGAAATCCGCAAAGGGCAAAGAAAAGGGTAAGCATGCCCTAGAAACTAAGGCTGCAATGCACGTGGAGAGGAATACCCAGGGAAGTGGCTGTTTATCACATGCGTGCCTTGGAATCACCTTGTGATGCCTAAGAACGAACCAGTGCTCTGCTCTGAGTTCTGAGACAGAGGTCAAGAGAGACGGTCTTAAGAGTCCACAAGTATAGACAGCTCCTGCATGATATTTTGAGGATCAGTAGTAAAGAGACAGGATGAGAGGCTTACAGGAGAGGAAGTTAAGCTTGGCCACAGAACAAGGAATTCACGGGGGAGGGACAGCATAAACAAGTGTCAGGCAATTGCCATGACCAGAATTATACTTGACGAGTTTGATTCTCAAAGTGTCACCCCTAAACTAAAAGTAGCAGAATCATCCAGAAATGCATTAGAAACACAAATCCTCAAATCCACTGAATCAAAAACTCTGGGGTGGGATCCAGCAATCTGTGCTTCAGGAAGCCCTCAAGTAACTTTTATTTCTTGCCGTGCTGGTGATCAAACCCAGAGCCTCATGAATGCTAGACAAGCACTATACCACGGAGCTACATCCCAAGGCCACCTTTGGTAAGTCTGATCCCTGCTCAAATTGGAGAGAGGCATCGCTCTGAGTTCACCCTGATAATGGTGTGTGATGATCAATGTAGCGAAATTTCCACCAATGCCATTCCCAGCTAAATTCACATCACTGTCAACATCGTTGTTATCCAGCCCCTCCTCCCCCATATAGGGAGGTCTGGCCACAGAGCAGTGGGTATCTGAATGACCTGCTCACTGCTTTATAAATCACTGACATTTAATGCTTGACTGAGGTTCTGTGAATGCACTAAAACAAAAGTGTTAAGTCAGTACTTCTCAAAACTTTAATGTGCATACAAATCACCTGCAGATCTTGCTAACATGCAGAGCTGAGGTTCTAAATCTGAAGTCAGGCCCAACAGTCTGCATTTCTTTCAGGCCCTGAAATGACAGCACCATGCTGCTGGTCTCTAAGAGTCTAAAAGCCCTTGCGGTGGAACACCATCTCCCCAAAAGTTGGGCATTCCCCTCAGATCTGGTTCCCCCAGCCCACAGATTGCTCATTAGCCCTTATGCCAATAATTCCCATCCTCACCCCACCCTCCTTTTGGTCACCACGTCAGCAGTGCAGCCTCCCTCTCCATCCTGAGTGAGGAGAGGGCTGCAGCAGGGCTAGATGCGCCCATGATGCCAGCATGGGGAATTAATTCACTTCCCCAAGTGCTCTCCTTGTACCTCCAGAGGGACGTTTGCAAGCAGGAAGATCCAGCTCATTTGTTTGTTGAGCTAACTATCCATTATTTAAAACCTATACTATTATCTGTCGCTCCATTGGAGGCAGCAAATCAATAGGCATTCCTCAAGGCTAGAAGGATCCCTGTCACCCTCCCCTGAGCTCCACCAGACAAGAACAGTCAAAGTCCCAGCTGGTACCACTGCATTAACCCAATGAAAAAGATGTGATCCTTGGAGACCGCACATCGCTAACAAGTAGAGAGCATGATTTCAACCTGCTATGCAATATATTTTTCTCCTACTCCACGAGTTCATTAAACATTCTGTGGTTATGAAATGTTTATGCTAACAAATCTGCAGAGTTGCAGCCTGAAACTTAGCTGTAAATATTTACTAACCACAGCCATCAAGACTCAGTCTTCTCTTTGACTTCAGGGTCCATTTGCTGGTTTCCTCTACAGAGCAGCTTGGGCCCCACTCTCTTCATCCCTCCCTAAAAAGGTAGTTATGACATAAAACTGTTTGATGAAAATCTGCATGACCTCTCTAGAACAACTCAACTGAAAGTAATGAGAGATTTCTGAGACACAAATCTGGATGCTTAGCATTTGAGCTTGATGTGCAGGGAGTAGCTTTGAGAATGTTCTTTCTGCGCACAAGATCATAAAATGATGATGTAATCACTAGGGAATATTTATCACAAATAGTGTCAGATGATGTACTGTAAAATTTATGCAGTTAAAAGCTCAAGTGCACAATATAAAGAGATTGCTCTGATGTTTTGGACTTATTGGCCCAGCACCACTGTTTATTACATAGACGTCTAACATAACAGGTTCTCTTTGAAGACTTCCTGTTGGAAAAAAAAAAACTCATCAAATTATATTTAATGTGTATACTCAACAACAACAATAAAAAAAAGATAGCACCATTCCAACAACTCTTTAATGAAGGGCAGGGCAAAAGCCTAAGGAACAATAAATCTGACCATAAGGAAAAGATGAGAGAAAACAGAAAAAAAAATAGAAACACTCTGAATCTTCAGAATGGATTAGAGAACCACCAACATATCTGTTGTGTAAGCAGAAACCATCAGGTATGGAAATAACTGATAAAGGTTTCAAGGTATGGTTATAATTAGATAGCTACCCACCAAGCCCATTACCCAACTCTCATAAAGCTTACCACCCAGCACGGAGACCATAGTGATTTTTGAGGATGCCCATTTTTATTTCCATGTGGAGAGGAAAACGTAAAGGAAAACAATGAAGAGATCCAGGAAGAACTTCTGCAATGGAAGATTAGAAGCCTGAACTTCAGCCTCAGACTCTCCTTGTGTTTACTACATAAGCTAAGGTGATGGCCCTCTAATACACCAGTGCTTCAGTGTGCAATCCTGATGAATGTGCTTTTCTGGGCTTGCAAACAGATACTATTCCCAAACCTCACCAGTCCTCCAAAGGGCTGCTTGTACTTTTGAAAACTATAACATCTCCACACGACTGGGATGGCTGTCTCATGTATTCCAGACTGTAGGACAGTTCTCTCCGCCTTTCTCACTTGTAGGTCTCAAGAATAACTGTAGAATGTGCTGGGAATGAAGCATTTTGAAGTAGGACATGACTGGTCCAAAGAGCCCAGGTTATCCATTCCACTCCCTGTCCCTAGACACAGGATGGCTTCCAATGCTTCGGCTCAGTGAGTCACATGGCCATAGAACATCAAACCCTGGACAGGTTGCTTTCTGAGGTCCCCCAGCTACAGGGCAAGTGAGATCACATTAAAAAGACTCCACTCACCCCATGCAATTTTCCTGAGACCTAAAGGACCAGGTGGCGATGAATGAATCCCAGGTTTTTGTTGCCCCTGGATGCCCATCTGTAAGTAATAAACCCACTTCACATAAATTGCAGTGAGGGGCAGGGTCGGTCTGTCCCTCATCAGTCTCAGACAAGTTGGTAATCGGGGAACAATGAACCTGCTCCACACAGACAACCTCCAGCACAACACTCCTGGACACAAGCACAGCAGAGGCCCAAAAGCCAAGTAAGTGGACAGGGACTTGTCTACCTTCTCCTCTAGCATATCTGTCCCAGAGCCCAGAGCACAGGCCAGCCCTCTGGTATGAAAGGAACAAATGAAAGATTCCACAAGGCTCTCAGCATGTGAAGCTGTGTCTGCTAATTTATTCAACAAATATCTACTGAATGTCTGTTGGGGGTGCTGGAGAATACCAGCAATAAAACAAAGTCCCTTCCCAGCACTCAGGAGGCTAAGGCAGGAGGATCACCATGAGTTCAAGACCAGCCTGGGCTACAAAGTGAGTTCAAGGTAAGCCTGAACTGCATAGTGAGACCCTGTCTTAAAAAAACAAAGCAAAACAAAACAAAACAAAGTCTCTGCCCTTGTGGGACTGATATTCTAGTTGGAAAAACAGACAATAAACAAATAATGTACACAGTTATTCATTGGTACTCATGGGAAATTAGTTCCAGGACTCATCACAGACACCAAAATCTGTAGATGTTGAAGTCCCTTCTTTTTTAGAAGTGTCATAGTAATCTACACACATCCTTCCTCCTACTTATCTCATTTCCAGATTACTTATAATACCTCATATAATGTAAGTGCTATGTAAATCATTGTTATATTGTACTATTTAGGAAATAATGATAAGAAAAAGTCTATTCTTGTTCGATACAGACACTTTTTTTCCAAATGTTTTCCATCCTGAATTTCAGATTTCAGAGATGGTAAATATTGATAGGGAAAATCAAAGCAAGATAAGAAATGCAGGGTGATCTCCAGTAGGGTGGTGACAAGAGGAAGTTTGTGGATGAGCATTTGAGCTGAAACCTGAGGATTCAAGAAATGCACCCATGAGATGATGGAAGGAAAAGCATCCAAGCAGAGGGAACAGGAAGTGCAAAGGCCCTGCAAGGAGGTCATATGCTAGAAAGGAGATGAAATAAACAAAATGGCTAGAGATGGGGGCAGATTACATAGGGTGCTGTTTTTCAAACTGAAGAGTCATGAAATTGGTTTAGAATATCCCAAGCAGCACCTTTAAAACTGAAATCAAACAGAGTAAATTCGAAAATACAATATTAGTGCATGCCTATAATTGTAGTTACTTAGGAGGCTGAGGCACAAAGACCAGCCTGGATTACATAACAAAACCTTAGAGAGAGAGAGAGGGAGAGAGAGAGAGACAGACAGACAGAGAGACAGAGACAGAGAGAGAGAGAAGAGAAGGGAAGGGGAGGGAAGGGAAGGCAAGGGAAGGGGAGGAAGAAGAAGGAGGAAGAGGAAGAGGAAATGAGAGGAGGGGAAAGGAGAGGAGAGGAGAGGAGAGCAAAGATTAGTGCGTGTGGCCTACAGTAATGTTAATTGGTGGAACTCCGGAGGTAAGTGTGCCCATGCAAATGTTGGGCATTGGTGCTGTGGTGCCATTTAAAATGTTCTTCTTGAAGTGAGCTGCAATCAAAAAGTCTGAAAAGCACAGATGAGTGCAGCGATTTATAAATCTGCACTGCCTGGTACTGTACCAACTAACCACATGTGACTTTAAAATTAAATTAAGAAAAGCTAAAACAAAATTTAAAATTCACGTTTCAAGTACTTGATAGCCACAGCCACACGTGGCAGAGCAGATTAAAACATTCCCATCGGGAGACAGAAACTCTCTGGAAGAGCACATTTACAAGGCAGTCTCTGAGTTTGTGACCTCTCTAACGTCCCCTGACAGAATTACAAGTGTGTCCGAAATGAGCAGATGAATGGCTTTTCTGAATAGAAGGCTGTGAATTTATACTGTCTCACAACCCAGCTGGTAGCCAGCTGGAGATAAAACCAAAATATCCTGAGAATCACCTCCAACATCCTCCAACCGTACACATGGGCTGCTAAGAGTCAGCCATTTCCTTCTCCTTAAAGTAACTATTAATAAATAGCTACTCATTGTTTGTTTTGAGAAGGATTGACTAGGGGGAAAATAATGGCAAAATTTATAGAATCCCAAAGAAGAGCACTTCAGGCTTGGACACGGCTGACCAGAAGTGTGATATTTAAAATTGCATTCCCTGGCCTCGAGCTAGAGCTGAAACCAAACCCAATGAAGGAATCACACTCCCATGCAGGACTCTAATGATCAGGGAGCAGCAATGCCACTGGAAGTCACAGCGCCAAAGGAGGGGTTTCCAGGCCAGCTATCTTAGGGGTGGCTGCCGTCCCTCAGGGGCAGTCCTTAGTCTGTGGCGTCGAGGCTGGATGCTGCGTGGTAAAGTCTTTTAAACATGGAGGAATCATCGCCCTTTGCCAGCTTCTTCCCCTTAGCTCGTTCCCATGGTGAAAATGTAAAGAAAGAGGACGGTGGAGATGAGGTCTTTGTCTTGAGCTTTGAATTGTCAGTTAATTTAGGAGGACAAAATGACTGTGCCCGCCTAAGCAGTGGACCAGTGGACCAGGAAGAGGGGACAAGTGGAGAGGCGGCTATTCCACTGTGATAGCCCAAACAGAGGTCATCCCCTCATGATCAGAACCAGAAGGAGCAATGCTCAAGTTCACACCTTCCCCTGCAGTAGGACCCTGGCTCCTGCTCCAGCTGCAAGCCCAGCATGATGTATTTGCCTTCTGAGTGTAAGGGAGGCAGGCAAAGAAGGACCCCCAGTGAGTGTGCAACCCAAGGACAGGACATCCACACACCCTAAGCCAAATTCCAAACAGGGAGTCTGATACCGAAGACTAACAATGGGGTGGTATATTTTGGACTGTTTGTGAAAATCCATCAGGCATGGGCACCATATGCAATCCAGTGTCTAATACAATACCCAAGACCTGGGCATACGGCAATTGCCTAGGCTGCACAAGTACCTGGATTCAATACCCAGCACCATCAAATAAAAAATAAAAATAATAAGCTGGTACAGTGGCCACAGCATGGTAACCAATCAAGAACTTTTTTTTTTTCAGTACTGGGAATCAGACTGAGCTGCATCCTAACCCACTTTTTTTATACTGAGACAGGGTCTCAATAAGACAATAAAATTGACCCCACCTGGGCTCAAATGTAATTCCCCTGCCTTAGCCTCCCAGAATGCTGGGATTACAGGTATCTACCACCACGCCTGGGTATTTTTGAAGGAATAAACAATAACTGATGACTATGAAATACATAATGCCCTGAACTAATCTAATAAGGTTGCAACTTCACTTCTCTTTGTGAACTGGAGCAGGAAATAGAGAAAGGTAGAACTGCCGGGCCCACTGTTTCACCAGTTTTATCAATAATGCACAGAGGAAAGAAACCATATAGGAACAGATGCATTGATTTGGCTAAATTAAGTGTCAGACATTAAAAATGTAAAAATTAAAAGGCAAATGACAAATTGCCTGTTAACTGGGAAAAATACCTGCAACAATGATAAATATTTAATATTGTAACTATAAATTAGTGTACATTAATAGAAAGGGCAAAGGACCTGCAGATGTATATGCACTCCTCACACACAGCTAATAAGCACGGGCTAAAACAAAGTCCAAGCTCTCCGCTGATAAAGAAATACACATAAAAAGAATGATGGACACTATTTTAGACTATCAAAGTGGCAAAGGCCTTTTGTTGTTTTGCCTTTTAATGACCATACCCAACACTGCAAGGGTGTAGAGAAATGGACTCCCTCCGCTTTACTTGTACATTTATGGAAGATAATTTGATAGTATGTACCAGAAGCCTTAAAAATGTACACCCTCTTTGATCCAGTAACTCTGTTCCAGGAATTTATCCTAATGAAATAATCAGAATTATAACAGACAATTTATATGAAAGGTTTCCATCACATGTTTATGGTAGGGATAAAGAGAAGTCTTCTATAAATCTTTCAGTAGATGGAAAGGTAAGGGAACTCCATTACAAGCCTATAGTAGATATTATGCATTGTTCTTGTAGAAGTTCTTTTTACAAGATTATTGAATCAGCCATGGAATGTTCATTACACAACTTGTAGCATAGAGCACACTTCATGCTGGATCCATAGTGTGCAAAACTTAATTCTTGTGTGATTCTGAAGTCACTTAGGGATATTGCAAAATTCATCTATAATCATAACCTTCATAGCCACAAATTATAATTTTTAATGTACTCCTAGGCTTGTGTGCTAACTGAAAGTAGCTGCTGATAAAAACACCAGGCAGCAGATTTACTGAATTAAGAAATTATAATGTCACAGATGTGCCAATGGCTATCTTGGAGATTTCCAGGAGATTTTCAGGGAATTTAAAACAGGTTCTATTTCTATTAACATCCACATCCTGGAGATTCAAATTCTCCTGTGTCCTCATACACAAATCCTGTGTCAGTCAGACCCCTGCTCTAATTTTCTTTATGTGAACCTAACTAACTAGAGACACTACACAAACCCAACATCCTCACCCTCTACAAAGAGAACCTGAAAGGATGAGGAGGGAAAGATGGGTGGAGCATTTAAATCTCAGCGTGGTGAGGACGTCCACGCCAGCGGTTCATGTGGACCCTGCAAAGGTGAGTTTTCACGTTAACTATCACTTACTTCATTCTTCCACTGCCTGGCCTGTTCATAAGGACAAATAATTTATTCAATAAACAAGTAAAGTAATAAATTTCGCAGATTGTACTGCAATTAAAAATTTAAAATACCAAAGGTATCAGACATTTTAAGTATTTACATATTTAATATTTACTAAGTGATTGTTGAACAACCTTTGTTATGTATTCACTTTGTAAATATGTAAATATTGGTAAATACATAAATATCCTAATTAAGGGTTGTTAAGAGGACATATCTTCTCCCAGAATTAATTATTCTAAAACCATCAAAAATTAAGTCCCAGCTGGGCATGGTGGTGCATGCCTTTAACCCCAGCACTTGAGAGGCTGAGGTAGGAGGAGCGCTGTGAGTTCGAGGCCGGCTTGGGCTACAATGCGAGCGCAGGGCCAGCCTGAGCTACATAGTGCAACCCTGTCTCAAAAAACTAGGGCCGAGAGTTTGGCTCAGTGGCTTAAGTTCCTGCCTGGCAGGCGTGAGGTTGTGAGTTTGACCCCCAGTGCCAATAAAAAAAAAAAAAAAATTAAGTCCCATGGGCCACTCTGAGGAGAGTTGAAGTGCTCTTCATAAAAGGATTACATGTTCCAATAATCTTGGAAAGTTCTGGGGCAAACTAAGTAAAAATGATTTCTTTGCTGCCAGATTTCTTGAGCTTTTGAAAGTGAGGGTAAATTGTGTACTTTCAGCAAAGGGGAATCTAAACCTCTTAAAAAATGAAATGCTTCTAAATGGGGACCTTCACAGGATTCACATTCCCCAGTCAGCTTTGGAAAAACCTATTCATATTCCCTTGAATATGGATGCCCTCAACTACTCCGGGATCACTTACATTCCAGTTGTGGAGTGTGTGGGGTCAGGAATAGAGCTGGAATCAGACTACTGGTTTTAAACCTTGTCCTTGCCACTTACTAGCTTGGGCAAGTTATTTGACCTCTCTGAATTTCATCTTCCTTGTTTATAAAAAGGAGAGAATAATAGCACCAATCTTGTAATGGATTACGATGTGTAAATGTTTGTACCAGCATTTAATCACTTCACACAATATTTCAACAAATGAAGAAATCATAATAAGAAGTTGGACAGACATCAACACATTTAAGAACAAACACAACTGGCCCTCACCTGGTGGGAGAAGTTATCAGCTTTCTACCCATGGGGAAGCAGCATGCTAGTACCATCAGTCAGTGAGCAAATGACCAGCACTAATTAATGCAGCCAGCTGGTTAAGGGGAAATATGTTAGGGAGGCAACTCCACCACGCTACTGAACCGCTATGTACTTCAATACTAAATCCAGAGCAGTGCCCACAGACAACATTTCTTGCCTCCTGGTAGCCTTAGCATACTCCAACCCACACAATCTTATTTATAGCAAGTCTGTAAGGGTGTTAGTAATTCTGAGAATGTCTAAATTAGCAAGATTTGGCCAGTGTACTTAGCCTGCAAAACAAGCCCCAAGAACAATAAGTGTAATTCTTTTCTATATATATATATATATATATATATATATATATATATATATATATATCTCAGAAGTTATTCATCTGATAACCTAAGAAAACAACTTTCCAATAGCCACTGGACATAATGTTGCATAAACATATAGATTTTCTTCCTGTGTACTTCATATAAAATATTCATGTAAGAAAGAGAACATTAGCTGATTTAACTTCACCATTTTTATTGGCTATAATACAGGCTTAGAAACCTTTAACTCTGATGGAAATTAAATGCTTTGCATTTAAGATGTTTCCTACTCTGACCTTTAAACATTAAAATGACTAGACGTGTCACAAAGGAGAAGAGAGAATGTTCCACAGAGCTGATGCTACAAGGCAGAGCTGCAATTGTCAGTAGAAAAATGTTTCACCTTCAGGATCAAAAAGTATAAGACATCTTGGAAGCTGCTGGAATAGAATAGAGGGCACAGCTGCACCATGAGAAGAACCCCTTCCCAAAGACAGAAGTGGACTACCTCAATGATGCCCTGGATGTTTTATATCCATTCACAGTGAGTCTCCAACTTGTTTTCTCAGTAATTCTCAGGGATACTGGATCTGAGAACACACGGGCCCTTCCTTCTATTAGACACAATGTCCCTTAAATGTAAAAACACAGAATGCTGACTAGAAAGCTGATTCTTTCAAAGGAACACTTTAACAAACCCTATCCTCTGTCATCTAAAAAGGCACCTGCACCTGAATCCCTGTCTCATCAATCCCTAAGACAAAAATGAAATGCAAAACTGAGATACAGAACAAAAGCAAACCATGGTGGGCAATGAATCAGACATTTTCCAACTTCTAGGTTGGCCAAGTTCAGGTCACTTAAAACATTCAATCAAAACAATACTCACCATTTCAAAAACTCTCCCACACACAAAAAGAGAGGTGCCCAAACTGGCTGCCCAACAGGGTCAACCAGTCAGCTCTGCACACCTCCTAAAACTGCCTGCCCCAAGATCGTCATTCTGTTGTCTGACATGGGGTCAGGATCCAGTCTCTGAAAACTGCACAAGTGGTTCTCATGCACAGCCAGGGTTAAGAACCACCCTCATGTTCTAAAAATAAATGAACAAATAAATAAAGAGGCAAAATGAGAAAAGAAGGAAAACATGGAAACAAAGTTTTGTAAATAGGGAGGGAAGAAGAGTTTGAAGGGAGGGTAGAGCAAGGGGGCAAAAAAACCAAGTTATATCATGTACGGGTACAAATTCTCTATGATGAATGTGATCATTACGTATATCTAAAATGTACCAATAAAGTTTAATTTAAAAAAATAAATAAAAATTAAAAAGGCATTTTGAAATTAATAAAGCAAGGCTATAAACTCAGATAATGAGATGATTATTAAAAGTAAGTAAAATTAGGCTTATAAAAACAAATTTACATATTAACTTTGTATTTCTTGCATCACTTCTAGGATAAAGAGCCTGTGGCCAACATTTGGACACATCTGGTCTACCCCGGCAGACTCCATTTGGCCATTACTTCCTGTGGAAGCCCTAGCCACCTAGTCTGTGCCCCCTCCACTCGCCTGAAATAGCTCCTCCAAAACTCACAGATGAATGTGATATAGCCAAACCCAATCACTTTTCCTCATTTCACACCTCAGCCTCTTTGCAGCATGTCAGAGTGGTCTCCACCCACCTTGAAACAGTCTTTCTCCTGCCTTACACATGGCTTAGCGCCCACCAAATAATTTCCCAAACACATCCTGCAAGCCCTTCCTAGTTTTATTCATCTGTTCCCTCTTCCTAGACCTCCCTTCTGCCTCCTCCCTAAACCCAAATCCTCCGTCTACTTGAAGGACACTACCAAACGGCAGCTGCTTGCTGTACACCCATCTATATTCCACACAGGCCCAGAGAGGACCAATAGAATTGAAAGTGCACTGTTAATTTCCAAGTGGCAAGACGAGGTCACACGCTGAAAGCCAACCTCAAGGCTGAAAGCCATGATGATTGAAAGCATAGCACAAGATGGACTGAGGCAGTTGGTTCAGAACCAAGATGGTTAACAGTGCCCTTTAGAGTTGAACAAAACATGTTACAAGAACTAATCCAGGTACCACCTCCAATGGGCTTGTGATGATAGCCAGGGATTTAGAGAGATTTCCTGGTACTGTCCTGGGAACATGGCATTCCTATCTCCTTTCACCCTCATAACAACGCCATAAGGAGTGTATGACTGTCCCCAGTTACAGCCACAGCACACTTCAACAGTACAGTTAGGATCACTGCCTGGGAGCACCCAGGAGGGACCGAGCCAGAATTTACATCCACCCTTTTGCAATTCCAAAGCCGGTGAGAAATCTCTGACAATGCACTCCCTTTTAATGGTGATTTTTCTAACTCGCTTAGCCTCCTCTTCCAGAATCTGAGGGTACTGACCTTCATGATTCCCATGGTCCAGATTCCAAAGCTAACACTCTTCAGTTCCACAAAAAAAAGATACAGTAGAGAGCCCTGAACAAAGAAAAACAAAAGACAGAAGGGAAGGCACTGATAGTAGACACAGAAGTGCACCACAACAGACAGAATGCTCTCTGTGGCCCTCACTGGCCAGACTCCCTTGGGTTTTTCCTGGACGTTTTTAATTCTTTCTTCTCTAAGACAGGTGTAAGGTAACTTTCTATTGCATTGTTTTCCTTCCAATCTCATCTCAAAATGCCCCCAAGGACTTGGAGAAAACCACTATGGTAATAGAAGTACAGGGAGAGGGATAAAAAAGTGAGAACACATCAGAAAAGCCAGTTTTGGAGTGTTCATTTTACATTGAGAAAGGGGCTGGATGATAATGATCATGTGAAGTCACCCAAAAGGGGTGTTTTCCAAAGCAAGAGAATAAATGAGTGAGGATATGAGAAAGAAAAAAAAGCAAACAGAATGACCTTGATTTAGCAACTGATCTTTATTGATTTTCTTTCACCTTCTTGCTTGATTCTGGGAAGAGTCACAATTCAAAGCATGTGACAGGAAAGCCTACTATTAACAAAATCAATACATTAACATCCAGGAAGCCCAAAAGAGGAGGGAAATACCTTGGAAGAAATGCTACATCCTTTAGTCACTGGGAAGACCAGCAAGAAAAACAAGAACCCAGCAAAAACTTTCAGGTTGGTGAAAAGCACTCATTTCCCTGCCTACCAAAGACTCCTTCGAGAATAATAAATTATGAACTGTCGCCTTTCTCATGTCTACTGGGCGATTTTGCAAAGCCATCAAACAATACTTCCATACCTTACAACCTTAAAAAGTCTGCAGTGTCATTGTTGATGCAATTCGTTTCCAGTGGTGTAGGTACAGTTTGGTTTGCTTGTAGTTTGGGCGGGGTTGTTGTTGTTCCTGTTGTTGTTGTTCTTGTCTGCGGTACAAGGGATGGAACACAGCCAGGGCCTCCCCAGCTACATCGCCAGCCCTTTTGATTTATTTATTTTGAGACAGGGTCTCATTAAGTTGCTCAGGCTGGGTTCACACTTTTTGATCTTCCTGGCTCTGCTTCCCAGAGTGCTGAGATTACAGGCCTGCACCACCACACCTGGCTGAGACACAGTTTTGAGATTCATTCCAGGGTTCACAAATCCTGCCAGGAATAGAAAAAAGAATGCAGATGCTATTCTCCCACCTACCTCCTTCTCCCAGCCTTCACTTTACCCATCCTAACAACTGTGTGCCTCTTGAGAGGGCTGCTGAAGGATGGGACACCCGATCTTAAGATAGTATCAGAGAGAGGCAACCAATGCTTAACAAAGTGTGAATCACCTTGGACAGGTGCAGCTAGGGGCACAGGAATGCAGAAAAACTCGCTCACACAGACATCTGTGTGTAGACAACTTTCCAAACAGGTTTAAGAAGCTTAGCATGGTGGAGCACACCTGTAATCTCAGTGCTCAGGAGGCTGAGGCAGGATTGCCGAGAGGTCAAGGCCAGCCTGGGCTACATAGCAAGACCCTGTCTCCAAAAAAAAAAAAAAATTGAAAAGAAGGTGCTGCAAAAAACTGCCCAAACTTTCTGTTTTGCAGATAATAAATATGTGTTCTTTATTTCAGAACACTAGAATTCACTGTTTTTCTTTTCCTTCAGAAAATACATAATTAAGTAACAGGGTTCAACTGCTTTTATCTTAACAGTCCTTCTAGAGACAACTATCTTGCTTAGGTGGAGAACCGGGAGACTTTATTTTTCAGCGCTAGGGATGGTACCCAGGGCTTCACACACAGCAGGCAATGCTCTGTCACTGAACTTCACCCTCCGCTTAGGCATGGGGGACTCGGTTA
Source organism: Dasyprocta punctata (assembly GCA_004363535.1). Classification (NCBI taxonomy): domain Eukaryota; kingdom Metazoa; phylum Chordata; class Mammalia; order Rodentia; family Dasyproctidae; genus Dasyprocta; species Dasyprocta punctata. Next base: position 37,551 of record RJWM01012409.1, on the reverse strand, counting down.
GCTTCCTGGGCTTGGATGGCGACTGTGCAGACATGGGACACTCAGAAAGTCGACCAAAGAAACCTCCAGAGCTTTGAGTGAAAACTCATGAGCAATGTGGGGCTGAAGATAAAAGAGAAGACAGAGAGAAGATGAAGAGACCAGAGCAGACCTCTCGAGGCTTATGGTGTTTAGAATTTGCCAGAACTTTCCAGAAGAGGTGCTGAGCATCAACTGTGCAAAGTCTGCATCTTTGCTAATGCTCAAATCCTTTGGCCTCCCAACCCTCACTGGAATCCTCACTGCTCATTAGGCTGAGTTAAAGTGGGTGGTTTGAAGAAAGAGAGAAAAAGAACCAAACTCGCATCTTTCTAGATATGAGAAGAACAGGAAGAAGAGCATCCTCGGGCTGAGCTAATTCAGTGGGAGCAGCAGCCTGAAGGAGAGTGAGCCTCGGAGCCTGAAGCCTGAGGAGTGTGCGGGAATCTCAGGGCATCCTTCCTCCACAGATGGGGGAGCCACAGGGGGCTGGAACCCATCTAAGTAGAGCTCATGGGGCAAGAAGCCCTCATCCCATACCTGGTATGGGAAAGCAAAGGTTGACAAGAGTTACCCACTCCCAAAATGAAGAATACAGCCAGGGAACTGCTTCCTGCGAGGTGCTGGATCCTTCTAGATCCTATTTGTGAGGAAAGACACACTGGGAGATAATCCCTTTGAGGCAGTAGGAGGTTGGAGGACGGAAAGAAAGAGGAGCACAGGGTAGACAGCAGAGGGTAGACCTGCCCTGAGTTTTAGGGGCCTCTGCTTTGGGAAGCTCTGCTTCCCCCAGCATTACAAAGACAGTATGTGCTCAGTCCCTCTCACAGTCCAAGAGACATGAGGTCAGAAGGCTTAGACCAGAGATCGCCAGGCAACAAGAGGCACCAAATGGAGAGCCCAGGGGTCAAGGCCGCCACCTTCCTCAGCACATGCACATTCGTGTCGCCATATGGCTGGTACGTTCGAGAAGCATACGCGGGAGCCTGCAGGAGCCCCCTCCCCTCCCTGCCATCCTGAAAGCCAGCCAAGCGAAGGAAAGCAACTCTTGGTTCCTACCAGAAAGGCAAACAGTGGGTGTGTTGGGTCTGTGGGATTCTAGATTATTTTTTCCTCTCTTCTGCATGCCTGTTTTGGGGGAATAACATGGTCTTGCCCTACACATGACAACAACAACAACAAAAAATACTATAATAAAATGTTAATCGAGTTACCAAAGCAAAAAAGGCAGACGCATCACAGGGGCCATTTTTCATTCTTTGGCTGTTGTAGTAATGAGCTCGCTTTGCTCGAGCTGCCAGAATCAGTCAAAGGAGGCGGACACACGGGTGATAATAAACAGCGCTATTTGGAGAAACCATTAACCTTTAAGTAGCAGGCCGGGCCCAAAGGCCTGTTGATACAGTGCTTTCCTCTTCTAAGAATGGGACTAGTGACTCCTAGAACAGATCAAATTCTATTGCTCTTGGGGCGCACCTGTGGGGAGGCAGATCCAGCAGAAAAGATGTCACCAAGGAATATTTAACCTTGAGATATTTTGTTAATTTATCACAGATGTTCCCTTTGAATCCTCTGTTCCCTCAAACCACTGTTTAATAATTTTGCAGCCCAGAAAAATTTTGATCATCTTGTAATGGTCTTATGGTTACCTCCCTACACATTCATTCCCATAAATTTAAATCATTTGTTTTATAGTCTGACACTGATGTATTTGTGATATTTATTCTATGATAATGTATTTATGATCTTTATTCTAAAAATGTAATGTATTTCTGACACTCATACTATTTCATCAGTGCTTTGGTGATTATGTTATTTTTATTTCTCATTCTTCTTTTCTAGATTGAAAGATCCCTGAGGTCAAGATTTATTCTGTTCACTACTTTTCTGTATTGCCAAGGAATAAATGACTTCATATAAACCAAAAGAAAGGAAAACGGAATGCTTTCTGAGTTGTTACTCTATCCAACTTTATTATTTTATCTTTTAGAATAGCTTCTATTTTTTGTTATATCATAATTACAACCATTTTCTGCACTTTTTGTTTACTTAACCTGACTTGTGAGGAATCGTCTGTTTGTGACCACCATGTTCTTTTCATTATATTTTTCTTTTCTGTGAATTGTCTGGACTTACCAGACTATAAATGAAGGTTTTATTAAAATTCCTTCACCGAGTAAATCCTTTTTATGTGCCTAACCCAGCTTTTCACCTTCTCATGTGAACAAGAGATTTAAGTGTCCACTTCCATCTCCCTGAGATTCTGCAAATATTAACTTCATTGAGCAACAAACAATACAGCACGCATCAGAGATGTGCCACAAAGGACCCATATGCAAAATAATGACCACCAATTCCTCTGCCTTTAGTCCATAAACCTAAAGAATTCAAATTCCATTATAAATAAAATGTCTACAAGAGCAGTTACAAAATCCACTTTCATCATGGGACCCTTGGAAAGCAGAGAAAGTTCCTCTCTTACAGAAAAATGAGTATGGTATACACTGAATTTCAACATACAATTTCAGGGATTTATGAACATCACACACACAAAGTGTTTTTCAAAGTATAGACTGTCATCCATTAGTGGATCATGAAATTGATTTAGCGGGTCATGACTAGCTTGAAAGTAAGAGAAAGAAAAGGAAAATGGAAGGGGGAGGGGAGGAGAGGAAAATAGCTAGGTATTATTTCCTGGTCGTCTTCCCACCGCCCTATGAAGTGGGAGATGTGCGTGCATGCATGCACATGTGCATGTGTAGCAGTTAAAATGTGAAATGTAGCTCTTCTGTATTGTCATCAAAATAGTTTAGAAAAGTTTATCCTACAGATTATCGGGCCCCTGATCTAAATGACTAAGTATGAAACTGTCATCTTACTTGGTTTCCCAGGTCTTCAGAAAAGAATATTACCTCTCCTGTAGGATTTAGCCAGAAGATGAGTATGCACCAAGATAGGAGTGTGAAACAGAACTCGGAGTTCTCCATCCTCCAAGGTAAGCTCTCTTGGCCCAGGGCACAAGACTGCAGTGGGATCCTAGCAGCTGGAGGAGGCCTAACTTCATGCCAATGGCTCCAATGCTGCAGGAGCTAGAGGGTGGCATAAGTGAGGTAAAGACACCTGGAAGAGTGAGGTGTGTGACTACCTGGAAAGAGGATGACCCGTCTAAAGGACAGAGCGGTCCCACTGTTCCAGCCAGCTGTTCCCATGAAAGAATGCAGGAGCAAAGGGTCAGGACTTCCAGTTTTCAGATAAACCACTAATCTGGAACTTAATATGAGATCTACATTCTCATGTAGGCGAGTCAAGCCAGAAGAAAAAATGCTTTCAAACATTGCAAACTAAACACAGTCAGTCAAATAAAACACATCAGTGGGCTAGGTAGTTTTCAGGCTCAAGCTGAGGGGGGAGAGATGATTTGTTTTATGATTTAGAAAGATTCACAGATGATGGACCGAGATGGAGTGAGGAGGGAGACTAGAGACAGGGTAACCAGCTAGGAAGCTACAGAAATCATCCAGATGAGCAATCTCATCCCTAACTGGGGGATGCACACAGGAAATATTAAGGAGTCAGCACTGATGGGACCAATCAGATGTACAGGTTGAAAGAAGAAAGAGTTCAGGATGACTGATTTCAGGCTTGAGTAGCCAAGCAGAGGCTCCATTCACAACTGGGAATACAGTAGGAGGACCACATTAGGGAGCGGTGCCCTTAAGGGAGAAAAACAGGCGCTGGGGATATAGCTCAGTGGCACAGAACCTGCCTAGCAAGCGCAAGGTCCTGAGTTCAATTCCCAGTACCAAAAAGAGATGGGGGGTGGGGAGAAGAGGACTGGACTACAGAAGAGACCACACTGGAGCTATATAATTGTGGGTCATCTATATTTCAATATTTTTGAGGCTAAAGACAAGAAAACTAAGACACAGCCTTGGGCACTCCCACATTTAATGGTGAACAGATGAACAACGTGCAGCAAGAGCTCTCTGGTAACAAATGATTTGGTTGCCACAAGCAGGTTAGAGAGCCTGGGGAGTCTTTGGAAGGACCATATGGGGATATGGGAAATGGGGCAGGTGAGGAATTCATGGGTAGATTGCAAAGGCTCTGAAGATCCTGCTGAGATGAGCGGTGTTGGACCAGTTGACTCCAAAGACACTGGAAACAAGATTCCTACCAGGGGGCACCAAGCTGTCACGTGTATTTTTGTGTATTCAACAGCATATGGGTTGAGATCAAGACAGTGAACAACGGGAAATCCCAAGACTAAGAAAGAAAGACGAGCAGGCTTAGGCATGCAAGGGGGTGAGGCTGGACAAGATGTAAAAGGCATGATGAGGGAGAAGGACTAAGACTAGTCAGGGGTGGAAGGAGTGGAAACTTCAGACAGGTAGGCAGAATGAACAAAAGAGCACCTGCATGCCGGAACCAGAGGACAAGAGACTGAGATGTCAGAGATGGTGCAAACCCCTCAGGTTGGGCCAGAGTATGGCCAGCGGGAACAGGTGGCTGAACAAAAGTGAAAACAAAGACAGTTCACATTGAGACGGTAAGAAGCTTTGCCTCTGAGGAAGGGGTAGATTAGGTTCTGATGTTGCTTAGACAGAAGGCAGAACTTGCTCAGCCTGGAAAGAAAGGTTTTGAGTAGTGTCTAAACCTCGACAGATGAAGCTTGGTGCCTGTAAAGTCAGACAGCAACAAGAAGGGAGAAGAAAGGAATCTCAATGGAAGAGAAATAAAGGCGAAAGCATAAAAGTAGCAGGAAGAATCAGAAAAATTCAAAGTAGCTCTCCACCCGCACATTTCAGTTAGTGCCAAAGAATAAGGAACCTCATTGCAGAACTCAAAATATATGTATCAAGTCTCAAAATACCATGCTGTTCATCCTGTGTGTGCCTCCCCTTCCACTTACAATCTATTCTCTCCCTTTCTTTTCTCTTCTCCCCCTACCAAGGGCCTCCCAATGATACAAAAGGACACTGCTCCAGATTACTGTATAGATGAGGAGACAGAACACTGAGCTTTCTCCATCCTGAGTGACCATAAATATCTCATCCAATCTCTGGGTATCTGAAGTTATTCTTCAAAAAGCTGATGTGTATAATATTCATTTATTCTACACTCTCCCCATGGTTCTATAGAAAAATATTAAAATCAAAGCAGGAAAAAAATATTTATATGGAAATCGTATTCCTTAATTTTATTGGTAATACTTAAAACAGGTTACCAAATCTTAAAATGGAAGCTTCATTATTACTCATTAGTTCATTTCACCAAATATTTCTTTTCGGAACTTCAGTATCTCACCCAAAAAACTAGGACAATAAATTAAATCATTGCTACTTGTCTGCCTGGCATTTTATTTATTTATTTATTTGTTGGTTGGTTGGCTGGATGGTTGATTGATTGTTTGGTTGGTTTCCTTCTGAGGGATTCCTTCTTTGCTCCAATATCCGATGGCATTTCGTTGGATTCCCCCAGACTATGATTCAGCTTGGCATACTATGGATTATTTGTGACTATGCCCTATGCCCAATCCCTACACAGAACTGGCACCCATGAAATGTTTTCTGAATAAATCAGTGCTACAGGTTTCACAGATGTAATTAGTGGCTACCCTGAAAAATTGGTTGGACAAAAGTAATGGTGTATCGTCAGGTCAAGGAGAGCACAGCTCCAGCATGCAGAAGGAACTCAATAAATAATTACAGCTGAAGAGATGAATGGTATGTTGGAAATTTTTAAACTGCGTACACAGGTATAGGGAATTCTAACATCCATCTCAGAACTAGTCTCTGAGATAAATTTATATGAGTTCTATAAAAGGTAGCTAGAAACCAAAACATTCACAAGAAATGTAGTGGCCACCAAGGACAGGGAAAATGATGGGTCCCCAGGACAAATTCAGAATTTACAAAGCTCAAAGGGCCAGTTCAGAACTGTATCCCCTGGCGTTTACATTTTATTTAAATAGGCCACAGTGCAACTCAGGCTTGTGTGTTTTGTTTTGTTTTGTTTATCTTTTTTGAGACAGGGTCTTGCTATGCAGTTTGAGGTGGCCTTGAATTCACTTTGTAGCCCAGGCTGGTCTCAAACTCGCGATTCTCTTGCCTCAGCCTCCCGAGTGCTGGGATTGTGTGCTTTTTAAATTTTGAAACAAGACCAAAGCACAACTGTAAATCCTTAAGGAGTCCATAAAAGTTCTTTAGCATTCTTTCCAGTGCACTTGCATTTTAAAGACTATTTGGAGAACAGAATATACAAAACACTGTCTAGTCAATGCTCGTTATCCCCAATAACAGCAGATTAAAAATAAATACCACTTCGGGTATGCTTGAAATCTGCAAGGAGGGGACAGAACCGCGGGCATCCTTGTGGCCATAGCTGCGTTCATGCATGCGCTCTCTGTGCCCAGATCACACTGCAGAGACAGCAGGTGGGAAAGGCCCGTGTCATGCAGGCGATGACATGTGCCACTCAGGTTTATATCAGCCTCAGGCCTGAGGTGCAGCTCACTGAGCAGAGGAGCCAGAGAGACAGTTTCGGAGCACACCCAGCACTGCCCCAGGCCGCAGCTGAGCCTCAGCTTCAGAGGGACAGATCCGACCTCATGCTGTGGGGGCCTCAGCTAGCAATCTCGCCCTTCTAATTAAGCCTTGCTTGCCCCATCTGTAAATTGTGAATAATTATAGTCCTTACTTCATAAAATGGTTGTGAAGATTAAATCCTACAATAAGCACATCAGGCGCCCAGCATAGTGTCAGGAACACAGTAAGTGCCGACAAGATAAGTGGAAACTATTACCTTGCCTGTAACTGGTGTGTCACAGAGTCGTTTGGTAAAGATATTCTACAGTTCCAAGGCAATTTAGGTAAAAATAGTTTAAAAATAATTTTATATTGGTTTCTACTGTGTGTAGTGGGTAAGAAAATCTTTCCAAAGCAAAATGCTAACTTCTCGTTGAAGGAAGAGGCTGTACATGCTTATTTAAGGGCTGCTCTGGTAAAAACTAACAACTCAAAAGTTCCCAGGGAACCCCTAGCACCATCCTAAGACCATCAGGTCCCGGATCACAGACACTCAGCACCGCCACTATTTCAGGCAAAGTCTTAGCATAAGGGACCCCAGCAGTCCTTTCTTAGTGTAATCCAGAGTAAAGTGGATGCTGAATCTGACAGCACACTCCATGAGAAATAAAATAAGATGAATTCATCTCACATGTAATCTCTGTACCATTTATTTTGTGCCTGAATACTTTCCCTTCCATATTCAATAAGCTATATGCATGCAATCAAGGCTTTGCATATATTCCTTAAAGCACTATTGGTACCATATTGGGAGCCTCATCTAGCACTGTTCTCACCTAGCACATCACGTGTGGACTGTAAATATTTGACTGGCTGGTTTCTACAGACTTAGAGATACATTTGATCCTTAAAGATAGGCTGCACTTGGAAGGACAGAAACTAACAATACAATCCTAGAAATTATTTTTCTATTAATGGATACTAACTGATTAAATATCCTTCTTAAAGATGGTTTCAGATAATTAACTGGTGAGGAATTGCATGTTTACTATCAGCATGAGTGGAGTTAGGTCCTTTCCAGAAGGACTGGCTTTACAATACTGTGAGCCAAAAAGCTGAGCCCACAAGGTAGATGAGCTACAACCAAGAAGCTGAGGGGGGAGTTACAAGAATATGACCAAATCGCAGCCACTTCTTCCTTCCTTTCTTCTGCAGAATTCACAATACTGAGTGAGGACAATCTGGAGCCATTTCCAAGGTGTAGGAAAAGGAAATTTTTTTAAGAGTAAAAAAGGCTAAGGTGGGCTCAGGTTAGTCAGAAGAGATCACATCGGGCAGCATGCAAAGCCAAGATAAGGCTAGGAGGGCAGGGGGAACAGATGGCCAGTGGGCAGTGGGCAGAACTAGGGGGATTCAGAACCATGGCTCTCTGGACAGCATTCCCTGGGAGAGGCCTGTTTGTAGGAGGTGATGTCCATTTTAGCAGATGGCCAGCTCACCTCCTAGGGCTTCAACCACCAGGTAAGCTTCGTGATTTGCAAGAATGTTATCTTACCTGAAGAGAGAAAACAGAGAAGAAAATCTCTATGTACCGTGATCCTTAGGATTAATGAAAACAGAATCCGGAAAAGGTAGATGTTTTAATTTTTCATTAGTGATTCTTCTTTGGTAGTGTGACAGTAAGCCTGAAATTTTTAAAGTGTTTCCCTCTCCTCATCCAAAACACAAAAATCTTAAGACATTGTAAACACAAAACTGAAAATTCCTAAAAGAAGAGACAATTAGGAGACATAATTGATAACTAAATCTTTAACTCAGACTATATATGAAACAAAAAATCTGCCTATCTCAAGGAAGCTATATATAAAGATTCAGAAACCATGATAGATTAGGGTTACAAATGTCATTGCAAAAGGCATAGGCACACAGAAAAGTAAAAGATGAAGGGATGAGAGAAAAGACACCAGTCCTGTCAATGGTTATGTTAGGTTGCTGGGATTATGGGTGATTCTTCTTCTTAATAGGCTATGAATGAAAGAGTCCATGATAACATCATAGCATAGTACTGTAGAGTTCTGTCCCCCGGGAAGGACTAATGCTTTGTTTGCTTCTTTGTTTTTTAACTTCTAATCTCTCACCTGCCAATTTGAGGTCCTATAGCTCATGGCACCTGGCACTCACCATTTGAGTTCAATCACACCCAAACTGGTCTAATTCCTGCCCTAAGGGATAAGTCCACTGATCACACACCCAGATGTCCCTACAACATCTACAGAAAATTGCTATGAATGTTCCTAAACTTCTAGGTCCTATAGTTAGCTCACCACACTGGTAGAAGTGTGAACCAGTAACACTAGGGTACAGTGGATGTGACTCAGATTAATTGAGCTTGCTCGCTCTCTCTCTCTCTCTCTCTCTCCTCTCTCTCTCTCTCCTCCACTGAATCAAACCCAGGACCTTGTACACACTCAGCACAACTTCTACGACTGAACAACACCTCAGTGCCTGATGTTACTATTTTATTTTTCATGGTAATGCAGATTGAACCCAGGCCTTCACACTGAGTTACATTCCCAGTCCCTCTTTTATTTTATTTTATTTTTATTTTTGAGACAATGACTCACCAAGTCACTAAGTTGCCCAAGCAGGGCTCAAACTTGGTGATTCTTCTGCCTCAGACTCCCAGACTCTTGGGATGAGGGGGGTACACCACCTCACCCAGCCCTGTTATTACTAAGTCACCTGCCTCCCAAATTGAAGATTTCAGTGCTTGAACCAGATAAGAAGCTGCATGATTGAGGCATTCAGATAAGCAATCTGTGTGTGATTTCTGTTCTTTAGAAACTATTATTATTAAACAGTTGCCTTGCAATGAATTTTTAAAAATAGAAGAAAATGTTCTTCACTTTTAGAAAAATGATGATGAAACTTTGGAAAAGAAGGAAGGCCTAAAGCAAACCTAAATTCATTAGTTGAAATTTTTGAAAGAAAATAAAAAACAGGAAAGTTATTACTGCAGATAAAAGGACAGGAGCCAAAGGGAACACAGCAGGTGAGTCTACGTGAGCCCGTTTATTCTTGTTCACCTGCTTTTAGGGTCTAAGCCACCCAGTGTGACTAGAACAACTCATACAAGTCAAGCTTCTTCATTCAACCCCCCCATGCAGAGTTCTCCTCCAGAGTAACCCAATTCATGGGAAAATTCCCCAGCACAATCCACATTAACCCTTTCCTCTCACAATGTTTCTATTTCTACAAATATCTTAATAATCACTTTCTTTCTCTTTCTTTCTTCTTTTTTTTTTGAGAAAAGGTGTCACCATGTAGTTCAGGCTGGACTGGAATGCACTACATAGTCCAGGCTGACCTCAACTTGTGGTGATCCTCCTGCCTTAGCCTCTCCAATGCTGAGATTACAGGCATGCACCACCACATCCAGCAATAATCCATTTCTTTGGGTCATGCAGTTATATATCTCCACTTCTAAGGAATTTTTCCCTCTTCTCATGGATATTTTTCTGCCAAAACAGCCACAAGTGAATCTGGAAGAAACAATAAGACCTGCTGTCCCATCAGTGACCCCTTTGCAGTAAAGAGAACTGTCATAGAATATGATGCACTTCCTGCAAAGGTAACTACACTTCCTGTTGCCCAAACCCAGGGTCATAGCCTCAAACTGTGTTGCCTGGCGCTTGAAGCCATCTAGTCCTATAACAGCCACCAAAGATGCAGCACCCAGGATAACAAGCTGTGAAGGATGGTGCTTATATTCCTATAGAGAAGGAGAAAAACATACTCAGTTCCTTCCGCTTAGTCTCAAACCTGCCTGCTCCCAAGTAAATCAGAGTCACAGTAACAACAAAGAAGTGTTTCCGGCGTACCCTAAGCAGAAACTGAAACTGCAAGAAATCTATCAGACTCTCTGCCCTCCATGCCATGCCCTGCTAAGCGAACTCAAGGTGACTTTGCAAAGCAACATTAACCATTTTCTTGACAAACAAGACAATAAAGCATGATGCATTTGGAGCACACTGAGTTCAATATATGTAATGGTAATTTGTTTCACACAGGAAGAAAAATCTTAGCTTGGGGGTAGCAACCATTTGTTTACCAAAGCAGCAAGAGGATGAAAACAACTGTTTTTTCACCCAGTAGTCAGCCACAAATAATTTCCATTCTCTCATCGATATATCAATGGAACAGAACTCCAGAAAAATACTGAATGTGAGAGAGGAGAAAAATCACAAATAATCAGATTCTTTGGCTCCCATCACTGTACACATCTTAACACCTTTCTCCTAAACTAGCACTCAGCCTACTAACAGAGTAAGGCACTCCATGAGCACTAAGCAATTGTTAGCTATTATTATTGCCCAGGGCCAGAAGGGGGAAATCATTCATGTAATCAACAAAGATTTATTAAGCACCTACTGTACACCAGGTATTGATCTAGGCTGAGTATTCAGCAATGAAGGAAACAGATTAAATCCCAGCCCTGCAGAAACTGACATATAGTACTTAAACCCAGGTTTCCTTTCCTCCAAGGCCTGTGGCTGTTACACCAGGGATTGCAAACTCAAATGTCTAAAGGGTCCAAGCAGATGACATCAAAGAATGGAGTCAAATACAGTACCAACTGGCTGTTTACCAAACTTGTTTCCTCCTCTTTCTGAACCCACTGTCAGATGACATTTCCCAGCCGTTCTGCAGGTGGGTGTGGCCAAGTGGCTGAGCACTAATTGGTGGTATGTGAAGTAGATGAGGGGGTTCCCTTTCAGACCTGTTTCCCCTTATCCTCCCTTTCCATCTCCTGGGTACAGCCATGGAAGCCCCAGGAAAGCCACAAAATGGAACAGTCCTGGGTCCCTGAATCACTGCTTACAATCAGAAATTTTCATTGGGCCTTTATATGAGAAATAAATTTCTATGACTTGTTGCCATCATAGATCTGAGGGTTTGTTTGTGACCACTGCAGGTCCATCATAGCCAGGGGGACAGAGAGGGGCTGTGAAAGATGCTCTGTCTAAAGCAGGCACCACTACCCTGCTTCAGTCAACTGTTGCATGCAGCATGGGGCTGGGGTGGTCAATCTTCCAAATCTGTAATTCCTGGTCTTTGATGGAAAAGCTCTTAATTTTGAAATGATCAAGATAAAGCTTGTGCCTAGCATGTGTGAGGTCCTGGGTTCAATCCTTTAGCACTGCTAAACAAACAAGCAAAAACCATTTTTCATTTTGTTAGACCAGTGTTTAAATTTTGACAACATATTCATGGGCTGAAACCAGTCCACCCATATGTGATCCCTGCACTCAATTCCACTAGTACCATGCTATATACTCTTTGTTGGCAGAATGGTCAAGAAAAGCTTTAAGTCTGGGAATGATCAAACAGGTGTTATAGATACAGTGAGGGCATGCCAGGAACGTCACTTTCTTTCTTTATGGCCCTACAGTTACCTTGGACCTACTGTGTATGTGTAAGATTCTGTGCTAAGACAAACAAGGCATGGCCTCAGGCTTCCAGTGAGTGACTGTCAAATCTTTGGGGTTGTCTGATCACTCTCTCATAACCTAGAATTTAAACTGACTGCACAATGATCCAACCTTCAAACTGTTCCAGGGCACTGATTCCTGCCCTTACCCCTGGGTACAGACTGGCATGCTCGGGAGGTGGCATCCCAGTTATTCCTTAGTGCTGGCTCAACTTTAGGATATGCTTTCCCTCCCTCATGCTCAGAGCAAATTGCCTCACTGTTCCTTTTAATAGTCATGGCTGTAACAGTCTGATCCTTCAACCATCATGAAAATAGCCTTTATACACTGATCACAGCTGTGAAAGGGTTTCCAGTCCCCTTAGGATATCTTGGGAAGGCCTTTTGAAAACTGCTGCTCTAGGGAATGCAGTCTGAGGGAGAAGGCGGGCCAGTAGAACTTCAAGGATGGTGCAGAAGGTGAAGCAGACCCATGGCATCTAATGGTGATGGTGGAGGGCAGAGTGGGTGGGATTCCTGGAGGAGGAAGCACCTGAGCTGAGTCTTCAAGGAACTGCAGATGTGAAGTAGGCAGAAAGAGCCAGGAAGAGCTTTCCAGGCAGAAAGAGCAATGTGTGATGTCAATGGGAGCCACCTAGGGGACTAGCAAAGCACACTTCAGGATGGATCTGGCTGGGTCATGGACATGCGACCTTGGGTCTTATGTCTGGTCCCTGACCCTTTCCTCCCTGGCACTCTTCATCTGCTGTGCTTCCTGGCCACTGTAAACTAAGCATCATGGCTCCATCACACCCTCCCACCATGTTGTTTCTGTTAGTTGTTGCCTGTTGACCATGAACTGAATCCCATAAAACTGTGAGCCAAATTAAACTTCTCCTTTACATGAGTCCTACTGGCACAGACCTGTAATCCCAGCATTCTGGGAGGCTGAGGCAGGAAGACTGTAAGTTTGAGCCCTGCCTGGCTACTTAGAGACTTAGTAAGATCCTGTCTCAACAAATAAAAGGGGTTTGGGATGTAGCTCAGTGCAAGGGCCCTGGGTTTAATCCCCAGTACAGGATGGGACACTCTCTTCTAAATTGAGGATGGCAGATATTATGCCCCAGTGATGGGAAAGCTGATGAATACAAAATGTAAGGGGCATAAATGGCTCATTTGAGCAACTGCAAGTCTGGCTATAGTGGCAGGTATGAGTTAGGAGTGGTTCATTCATAAAAGACCTAGATTGCTAAGCAAAGGAATTAAATGAAGCTACTGAGGTGGGGGCACTCAAGGGTTTGGGCAGATATGTCTTAAAATTTTTTTGGTCTTTTTGAGACAAAGTCTCACTATGTAGTTCAGACTGGCTTTGAACTCACGATGTAGCCCAGGCTGCCCTTGAACTCATGGCAGTCCTCCTGCCTCAGTCTCCCAAATGCTGTGATTATAGAAAAGCACCACCACCCCTGGCAGATTTGCTTTATCAAACCCTCTGGCTGAAGGGTGAGGCTAGTTTGAAGGTCCCTAGACTTCTCTCTGGTTCAGGAATGGACTGTACTCCCTTCCATCACAGAGGGCAGTACCTACTTCTCCCTTTGCCCCAAGTCCCCGCCTGGCCATCTCCTAGTCTTCCTTCTGACACTTGCACAAATGTCACTTCCTCAGGAAGTCTTCCCTAGTCCTCCTCTTCCTCACTCACCATGGTGCCCCTCCACCAGCCTCCCCAGCACCCTGGGCTTCCCCTTCATAGTACCTGGTTCTGCCAGCCACCATGGACTCATCCCTAGGAGCAGCTGACCATGTCATGAACTGTTGTCAGCAGCAGAAGTGAGCTCTATGAAGAGGGAAGTCAGGGCCTGCCACATACCCACTGCTCAAAAAATACCTTCTCCAGTAAGGCCTCTAAGGAAAATCCATTTGGAAACAATAGACTTCGTTATTAAGACTGCATGGGACCGCATGACTGTAGGGACACAGTCTTGGAGTCATAACCTCTCTTGTGCCCATGGGATGGGTATTCATTTTTACCTTCTGCTGCAGAACAAAACTAGCAGGTTAGAAGAAAAGCAAAAAAAAAAAAACAGCATAGTTGGAAAACTAAGCTGCAGTGAAAAAAAATAAACAGACTTGGGGGCATACAGGGATTGGGAATAGGGCGTAGAATATCTGGAGAGGATAAAAGAGGACTTTCTTCCTGGGGTGATGGTCATGTGATATATCTTACAGGAATTTGGGTTACACAGGGGTATACATTTGTCAAAACTCAGGAATGTATGCTTAAGATTTCTGTCTTTCATTATACATGAAATGTATCCCAACTCTGCAAAAAAAAAAAAGTCATAAACAAATATTGAAACATGGGCTTTCCCTTCACAGTAACAGAATGACATATGTGCTTCAGTGTTTAGGGGTGAAATGTTCTGATGCCTGCAACTTACTTTCAATAACACTGAAAAATAAGATTACTAGCCAGATGACCAGAGGGACTGATAGATATATGATAAAGTAAATAAAGCAAAATAAAATAAAATGTTAACTGTCTCATCTAGATAGTAAGTGTACAAGTATCACTGTACGGTTCTTTCAACTCTGCTAGATGTTTGAAAAATCAAATAAAATGTTGAGATTGGAGCCATATAGTATAGCTGAAAATATATTTATTTTGTAGTCAGATTTACTTTCAAGTTTCAACTCCATCACTTAACAACAATGTACCCTTAGGCAAGTAGGATTCTTAAAAGTCCTCTTGATTTTAGCTTCCTCCAAGAAAATGGGCAAGAACCATCTAATGGTGTTGCCATGGGGGTTAAACAAGACAAAAGTCCTTGATCCAGTGACTAACACAATAGAAGCTTTTTTGTAAATGCTAGTCCTCTTATTCAAAAGTCAACATATCCATAAACTAGGACAAATCTTCACTAAACCATGAAAGAAGAACCTTGTAAAACATATTTTCTCTTGCTGTATCTCCAGGGAAATTAAAAAGGATAAATTAACTGTGCTATTTTTAATGGGTAAAGACTCTGACCTTCCATCCGGAGGACAGTTGGAGTTCCATGGCCAAGGAGAGAGACAGAGCCACACTGTGGGCACTGACTGACTCCATCGTGCAGTGGCTAACTCTACCAATTGTGAGAGCCAGCCAGGGTTAGCAATAAAGTCACATCAGGAGGAAAGACGAGGAGCATAGAGGGAATCGTAAAGAGCACTCGGAAGCCAAGACTCCCAGTATCCTCCCCAGATGTGCCAGGGAAAAGAGCCAACCAGACAGGCCCTGAGATCTGCGAAGGCGTCTGGCACACTGGCAGAGGAGGTAGTCGCGAGGCTGTCTTGGCTTTGAGCATAATTACATGAACTGAGAGATGGCCCCATGATCATAAATAAAAGCCTCCAATTGAGACTAATCATGTGTGTTCAACAGAAAGACGTCTAGGAGGCTGCCACACGGATGTTGTATTCCTGGTCTGGAAGGTAGAAGAAAGGAGCCTCTTCATGACAACACCTAATGAGGAGGAGATGCTGACATCCGGACAGGAGGAAAAGTTATACCTTTCAGGGCCAGAAAATGCAACCAGTGCCAGTTCCTAAAAATCAGGTCTAGCATCTTAAAATCTGTAAAAGGGTTGATTACATGTCACATGTGAAACATTACAGTCACGGGGAACTACAATTTTTAAGAAGCATTTCTGTGTGCCTACTGGAGTGCACATTTGGGACCAC
The DNA here is from genome assembly GCA_004363535.1 of Dasyprocta punctata. Taxonomy (NCBI): domain Eukaryota; kingdom Metazoa; phylum Chordata; class Mammalia; order Rodentia; family Dasyproctidae; genus Dasyprocta; species Dasyprocta punctata. The sequence continues at coordinate 21,816 of RJWM01012409.1, read as the reverse complement.
ATGCTCCAAGCTAAGTTAGAATTCTTCCACCGATGCTACCTGCAGAGCTGACTTCCGTTGACAATTACAAGCCCCACCTAGTTGAGTGGACTGTTACACCTCAACTTTGAACTCCATGGAGACACAGTGTACTTCCTGTGTAAGCTGCCCTGCGTCCGGCCCAGCTAAGAGGGGGCCTGGTCACATCAGTGCTCAGCCCACTGGGTGCAACGGTCCCCAACTCGCTTGTACCTTGAAATCAGCCATGAATTAGCCAATGGCTCTAAACCCAGCCATTTACCATTGTCTTTATTAAGAAAAGCTTACCAGCAAATGAATTTGTTTTTTATTGCTATCAGGGAAGAGACGAATTTTAGGAAGTTTGTCAAGCATACACTACCCATCTTATTTGAAACTGATCCTTTGTTGCAGAAGGGGTCAGGCTAAGAAGCCATTTTTATATGATGTTCTCCTTCTTGGAGGAGGGGTAGATCCCTAACTCCACTGGCTAGACTGATTCTCCTAGGAAGGATGTGGAACCAGGGCAGTAATGAGGTGGCGGTCTCTGGCAAGGCTGAGTTACAGGGGAACCCTGCAGCTAAGGGAATTAGAGGAAGTCAGTCTGCAGGAAGAGGTGGAAGGATGGATCCAGAAGTCAGAAAGTAGACTGGGCCCATGACACACAAAGCCAGCGGCCTCAGTCTCCTACTGCCCAGGAAGGTGGCACAAAGAACCAGAATGACAAAAGTAGAATCAAAGTGCGCGGGTTGAAGTCCCATCTTGGGGGCTTAGTTTTGTCACACTAGATGAGTTACTTTTAAGTCAGTCTGTGCCTCCGTTTCCTCATGTGAAGCACGGGGATTAATAATAGAGCCTATTTTATAAGGGCGTGAGACTCAAATGAGCTAACACAAACAGTAACCACTTAAAAGTGTTAACCATTATTTCCATCAACTAACTGTAACATCCATATGGCCCAGTTATATTTCATTCCTATTCTGAATGCCACAGGAGCAACCCTGGTAGCTCAAGAGGCCCACACTCAAGCTAGTTTGTATAGTTAGTCCCTGAATCAAAAAGTAACAGGAAAAAAAAAATCCCAGGACTATTATGTAACCTTTGACCAATCACTTCCCACTCCAAGGGTTGGTGCAAGATTCAAATAGGAAAAGAGATCAAAAACATCAACAACCATGAACTGTTACACCCCTACACTCCCTGTATGAGAATGCAAACATATTACACAAGGCAGAAGAAACACTTGTTTCAAATATTTTCATTTCTGGGCCAGTGATAAAAAATATTCCCCACCTCATTTGGGAACAGAGACAGATAGACAGACAGACAGACTGACTCAGTGTCTATAGGATTCACTATTTACTTCTGGGGTTCATCTCCAATTTTTATAAGTTAAGAGGAAACTGCCAAAGACAGCTCTATGGTGCTGATTTTTGAGCACACTTTTATCCAGCTTAATTATATTCAAAATAATGCTCCTAATCCAGACCCTCCTATTCTTTTCCAAACAAAGACTCACTATTTAATAATGAATTGTGTAGGTTTAGAGATTATTTTTGCTCAGCTCTTTTCAAGGAGGATTTAGAAGCAGAACTATTAATTTCAACACCTTTTCTTCCCAGACTTGCCATTTTTCTTCAGGCTTCCTGAGCTTGCTGTTGACATTTGGGGAAAAAAAAAAAAAAGACAAGTGACAGAGGAATGGCATTCATTTCTAGGAACAGAGGTAAAAGGTGTAGGTTTGGGAGTCATAATTTCATGCCAGGTACTTAATTCTATATTTCACCAGGAAAGAGTAAAGGTAGAAATATTCTAGACTTTTCTATTTACTTTGTTGAAGAAATACCAGATTTACCAGTCCTGCATAAATGCCAAAGTTATTTCGTGTTTCTGACACCCAGAGGGGTTCTTTTGAGCTAAGAATAGATTGAACATATATAAATCAAAATCTGAATCAAATTCTACTGTCGTGGTTAGGACATATTAGACAAAGCCTTCCTCGAGTGGACAGAAGGCAGGTACAGCAGTGACCTTGGGCTCCGCCAAGGCCAGCTCCGTGGCCCTATTTACATCTACAATAGTTGGCTCAAACACAGCACTCATTTCCACATTAGGTGATGTTTAAAAGTCCACAGTTAGCTGGGCATGGTGGCGCACGCCTTTAATCCCAGCACCCGGGAGGCTGAGGAAGGAGGAACATTGTGAGTTCGAGGCCGACTTGGGCTGCAACGCAAGCACAAGGCCGGCCTGAGCTACATAGTACGACCCTGTCTCAAAAAACTAGGGCTGAGAATTTGGCTCAGTGGCTTAAGCACCGATCTGGCAGGCATGAGACTGTGAGTTCGATCCCTGGTGCCACAAAAAAAAAAAGTGTCCACAGTTGTCCTTAAATATCTGCGGGATGATCTCCTAAAAGAAGCCACAGAGTGGGGAAAATGGAAGGGATAGTCTAGGGATATGTTTTAATCTTAGGTTTGAATTTTTCTTTCTTTAGACAGGGGGTCTCTCTGTGTATTCCAGACTGGTCTTAAACTCACAGTGATTCTCCTGCCTCAGCATCCTGAGAGCTGGGATTACAGGCACATGCCACCACTCCTGGCTCAACTCTAGGTTTGACTCTTATGGTGGTCTTAAAGCAGTTCCTTTCTATAGTAAAAGGCTTTTCCATGTTTTCATGAAAGGTTCAAATTCTTATAAGATTCAACTGGCATGCAGACAGCACCACAAGGCAGCATTAAGTGAAAAAAGCAAGGTGCTGCATATTACACATCCTGTATCTGAGAAAAATATGAAGTGAAGCTATGTTTATGGATAGAGAGATTTGTATGCAAAGAGGTCTGAAGGATCCACCACACTTGCTTGACAGCACAACTCCAGGGAACAGCGACAGAGCCAGCAGGGCTTTCTGCATCTTCCTGCATACGTCTGTGTATTGTTTGAATTTAATAAAGCATATGTTGCTTTTATAATTTTTTAAAAGCTAGTAAGGATTGAAATTAAGCCAATATTTATCTGGGCTTCATACTGGAATTATGACAGCAAAATACGAGATGATGCTTCCCTTTCTGGCGTGAGAATCTTTGACTGGTTTTGTTGCTGGGCTAACAGGAGGTGAGACCACACGGGTGACCCCACCAAGGCAGCTACGTGGTTCAGAAACACATAGCCAGAGGCACAAGGGAGCACGGGAGGATCTGGAGAGTCCCCTTTACAGTGAGAAGACCACAGCTCTGAAAAGTAAAGGGACTGATGAGTATCAGCCAAGGGCGACCTCAGCCTCCAGCCCATTCTCCCCTCACCCCAACTCCTCTCCTTAGATTTTGAACCAGACCTCTGCAGTGCCCATGGCTGTCCCTGAGAATGAGGAAATCTACTAGAGGTACCTGATATGTTTTCCTTTAACGAAAGAAACCCTTGAGCAATCTTTAATCTCATCTGTAGGACCACAGACTTTACAGGAGAAGGAACACCAATCCTAAACACACACTTCCATAAAACACAAGAGGAAATACTTCACTATTGTTTGCTAGACCATCATCCTTATATTAAAGCCACACCAAACTTTTCAGCAAAACAAGGCTACAAACCAACAGTCTCATGAATGTAAAACTTGAAAAATTGCTAACAAAAGTATTAGGAAACCAGGCCCAGCTAGAATATGCATTATGACTAAGTCAGAGTTTATCCCAGGAACTCAGGTTGACTCGACAGTCTAAAATCAACTAAGTTGTCTTTTTACAGACTAAAGAGGAAAACATTTGTGACAATCTCAATAGAGAAAACGTTTGGCAAAACTCAGCACCAATCATGGTTCAAGTCAATTAGGGATAGGAGGGAACTTTCTCAAAATGATAAAAGGACCTCTATAAAACAAAAACAAAAGTGGGGCCTGGTGGTGCATGCCTATAATCCCAGCACTCACAAGTCTGAAGCAGGAGGATTGCCATGAGTTTGAGGCCAGCCTGGCCCACATAGAGAGTTCAGGGCCAGCCTGAACTACAAAGTGAGACTCTGTCTCAAAAAAAAACAAAATAAATAAATAAACTATAGCTAACTCACATTTAACAGTGAAAGACTGAATCTTCCCCCCAAGTTTGGGATCAAAGCAAGGATGCTCCCTGTCTTCATTGCTATTCAGTAAGATACTAGAAATCCTACCCAGTGCAATACAGCAAGAAAAAGAAATAAAAAGCACACAGATTTAAAAGAAAGAAATAAAACTATCTTTAATTGCAGATAACATGGTTTTCTATTTAGAAAAAAATCTCAAAATTTTTACAAAAAGCTCCTAGAACTAAAGTGAGTTTAGAAGGGTCACGTGATACAAGGTTAATATTTTAAAATCACTTTTTTATATACTAAGAAGAAATTAAGTACTGTCTACCAAAGGCTTGAAAACATGAAATACACATGTACAAATCCATATGCTAAAAACCTTAAAACATGAATAAAAGAAAAGAAAGCATACCGAAATAGAAACATCATGTCCATGAATCCAAACATTCAATACTATTAAGATACAATCTTAAATTGATCAAGAATCGATGAAATCTCAATAGAAAATTCAGGCAGATTTTTTTATAGTGAATTAACAAGAAGATACTGAAATCTACATGGAAAAGCATAAGACGTAGAATAGTCAAATATTTTTTGAAAAAGAAGAATGAAGAATATTCATACTACCTGATTTTAAGACTTACTAAAAAGTTAGTTCAATGTAACCCAACTGGGGATGATTTTACTTCCCTGGAAGGTATGGAAACATTTTTGGTTGTCACAAGTAGAGAAGAAGGCAGTTACTGGTGTCTTAGGCAGAGACACGAAATACTGCTAAATATCCTACAATGCACAAAATAGGCCCCATAACAAAGATTTACCAAGCTCAAGATGTCAGTAGTCCTGAGGTTAAGAGATTCTGAGCTAAAGAAAGCAAGACAATGTTGCACTGGCACTGAGAGAGAAGTATAGATCAATAGAACAGAACAGAGTTCAGAAATAAAGCCACACATATGTAGTGCCATGGTATGTCAATGGAGCAAGGGCAGTCTTTTCCATAAATGGTGCTAGAACAATTAAGCAAGGTTGTGGAAAACATCAACCTGGACTCCTACCTTGCATAATATATAAAAATAACGTGAAAGGGATCATAGACCTAAAAGTGAAAATATAAAACCTCCAGAAGAAATCATAGATGTTTGTGACCTTGCGTTAGGCAGAAACTTTTATGCTAGAATACGCGCACACGTGCACACACACACACATACACGCACAGAACCACAATTCTCAAAAAGTGGCTAAGGTGAAGGTAATCAAAACATAAAGCTTCTGTTCTTTGAAAAACTACCATTAATAAAATAAAAACGAAAAGCCATAGGCTGGGAGAAAGTATTTGCAAAACACATACCTGATAAAGGACTTATATTCAGATGCAACAAAGAGCTCAAAACAATAAGAAAACAACTGAAATTTTTTAAGTGAGCAAAAGAATTTCATAGTGGCTTCAAAGAAGAGATATAGACAGCAAGGAAGAACATGAAAAGAGATGCAAAAATAACACTGTAACTAGAAAAATGCAAACTAAAAAACCATAACGAGATACTACTTAACAACTATTAAAATGGCTGAAATTTAAATGAAAAGGGAAAAAGAGCTGACAATGCTGAGTACCAGTGAGGATGCAGAAAAGCAGCTAAAACTTTTACGCATTGCTCATAGAGTTGTAAAATTGTATGGCTGCTTTGGGAAAGAGTTTGGCAGTTTCTTATGAGGTTAAACACAGACCTAAAATAGAATCCAACAATCCCACTCTTCTTTGCCCCAGGGGAAGGAAACTGCCCACAGGAAGACTTTTCTGCCCCAACCTGGAAACAACCCAAATGTCCATCAACTGGTGAGTGAATAAATAAACTGTGGTGCCCGTTAAATATTACTCTGGCATTAAGAGGACAGAATTATGACTCAAATGACAATGCAGATGATCCTCAAGAATATGATGTCAAGTGAAAGAAGCTGAACACAAAAAGTTACATATTGTGTGATTCCATTTATATAAAACCCGGAAAAGACAAAACTATAGGGACAGAGAAAAGATGGGTGGCTGCCAGAGACTGGGTGTGTGAGTGGGAAGGCCTGACCACAGAGGAGTAGGAGGAAGCTTTTGGGGTGACAGAAATGTTCCACATCTGGATTGTGGTGTGAGATCCATGCAGACCACTTCTGTAAAAACTCATCAGTCAGTATTCCTAAAAAAAAAAAAAAAAAAAAAGGGTGAATTTAACTGTATGGAAATTATACTTTACCAAATTTGGGTTTTTTCTTTAAAAAAAAAAAAACAGTGGTAGCTCATGGGTGTGTTCTCTTTGGACAGCATGACATTTCAAAACTTGGAATCAGCTGGTGACCTTTGAAAACAAGGAGACTCTAAACAGAGAGCAAGTTTTCTTCAGGAATCAGAACTATGGCCCTCTGAGCTCCAGATCCCTGCAGGCTGCACCAACTGGCAGCTGCCTCACCTCATCCCTAAGAGACCTAATTCATAGAGATACAGTACTTTACTAACCTGCCCCCTGCCCCCAGCCAGCCTGCCCTGGGCTGGTTCAACACTAAGAGCCTGGAAAATGCCAGGTGCTTGGTGAATCCGGCCAAATGCATATGACTTGCAAGCCACCTTCCCCACCAGCTGCCACAACTGGTATCTATGACACCCAGACTGCTGACTGACTGGCTGCTCCTTCGGTCCTGAAGTCCCCAAAGAGAGCCACCACCCATGGCAAGCATCCCATCACCTAGAATAATGTGTCCCTCTGTGTGCTTAGAATCCCCTCTCATATGTTGTCAAGCAACGAGAATGTTTTAGGGTCATTCCAGCTATTCATTTTTGTCTAGAGAAGAGTGGAGTTGTTGTTTGTTTAAAAAAAAGAAAAAGAAAAAGAAAACCACAATGGGGCTTGAAGGTGAATGAAAATGAAAGGGAAGTGTGCACATTTGCTTGGCACATTCTCAGATTACCCAGTAATTTAAGACATAAGTAAGCTTGGAGGGATTCTCTGGTCCTCATCAGGACGGCAGGATCTCCAAGTTGCCACGGCGATGTTCACTTTGGGGAAATGATGTGGGGCAGGGAGGGGAATATCTGACTTCTGTTTTGTGTCACTATTAAAAGTACAGTGCTACTGTTCCCAAGATGTTCTTTGCTTTGTAGGCAGCAGGGATGAGGGGGGAAGCAAAGTCTGGGACATCTTGCAAAGTATCTCCGAAGTGCTGCTAATTAACATAAGTCCAAATATATTGCTTGGGCTACCTGTATTTGGGGAATAAAATACCAAATCAAACATTCTTGTTGTAGATCTTTAACACTGAAATGAGAAAGTATGAACCCATGTGATCTTGACCTTCCTTTGACTCACCTGCCCTATTACTCTAATCATACAGTTTTCCCATTTATTATCTCAATTTCTCTTCATCCTTTCTCTCTTGAACCCATCACTCTCAGGGCCACCAAACACCCCCACATACAAACCCAATCTTCACTGCTGCTAGGTCCCACCTAACCCTGCCCTCAGCAGCATTTGTGAAGCTTAACACCTCCTTCCCCCTTGAACGCTTTCTTCTCTTGGATTCTGAGATATTTATTTACTTAGAGACCAGGTTTTTCTTTGTGGCTCAGGCTGATCTTGAAATCACTATGTAACTCAGGCTGGGTTCAAACTTGCAGCAATTCTCCTGCCTCAGTACTGGCATTACAGATGCACTGCATCATGCCCAGTCAGGCTTCTGTGCCCCAGGATACAAAGATGCTGAACAACTGTGACAGTGCTTTCTGAAAACAAATCATTTTTGCCCATTTCTTAACAAAGGCAAATGTCCGGCTTAGCCTTCCTTAACACACAAGGAACAGCAATGATGCCAATGACACGAGCATAGCAAACTAGCAACTTTAAGTAGGACCTTGATTGTCACAGGTTTGGCTTCTCGTACAGCTCAGCACCCCATGCCCTTTGCAGTGAGGCACAACACTGGACCACAGCTGATTGTCAGAAAAAGTTCCAGAAGAGGTGGTTTGTTGAAAGCCAGAAGTCCCCAGCAAGTGTCACTGTGCACCTGATATTGCTGCTTCCCTCAAAGATCTTGGGATGTCCCAAGCAGAAGTCAGAGAACAAACGACAGCAGGGAGGACACAGGACAGGGAGGCCAGGGTTTACCTCTGCCACCAAGAAACCCATCATAAAATGGACGCAGCAGCAAATCCACAAAAATCCATGGACTTCCGAGGCAGAAGGTGGATCCACAGTTTGGGTGGATCACGGAAAACAGATCATCAACTGCGACAGCACGAAGGACACCCAAAATTTAGCACAGAGAAAGCAACAAGTCCCCCCAGTAAGAAGGGAAAAGATAAAGGGTTTTGGGAAGCAACATCCACTTGTAGTGACTTTTACCATCATTTTAATCAAAGCAACTTTCCAAGTTCTGTATTCTTGGGGCTGCTATACTACAAGAATATGGACAGCAAGGCCAAAACCAATAGATGTAGATCCGAAGTCCCCTAGATCAGGCTCTGTCTGTCAAAAGGAGAATCCAAACGAAGTCACAGAGGTTCAGAAGGGTTGGCATAAAAGGTGGGGAAGGGAGATCAGAAATTCAAAACCCATCAGAGGAAATCATCTGACATCGAGCTGAACAGGAACAATACATGAAAGCCAGATTTCACATATGACAGACGGCTGAAGAGTTTTCAGAACCTGAAGGCAAATGAACAATATCCAAAAGTGAATATCTCATAAACAATCTACCAAACTGCCAAGGGACTGATACAGTTTAGACAAAAACTGTGTGTATCTGAGCCAACAGATACTAAGGTAGGTACATGTGTCTTAGGAATAGCCTCTGAAGCACTGTGCCAAATACACATCATCGAAAACTGCTACAGGAACGAAACTTGTGGCTAAAATTCTTTGACTGCTTGACTAGTGAACATCTATTAACACGAGAGAAAATTCTTGACACGCCAACACCTCAGGTCTGTGACCCTTTAAGCAAATCAAAGGAAAACGAGATTGGAATTAAACTGTTCAAGACGAGATATTTTTAACCTAAAACTCTCTTAACTAAAACAGTATGTGAGCTTCTTCATTATTAGGAATTTTAATCTAACTTGGGGGCAGAGTGTCCCTGGAAGAAGGTCCTTATTAGTCCTCGCTAAAATCCACGTAACTACAGAAACAAATTACCTGAGATGAGAGTTACATCCTTCATAAACTGATTGTACTAAAAGTCCAGAATTTCATCACAAACACAAAAGCCAGCCCTTTCTAAGTGTCATAGTCATCTGCCTTATCTCAAAGACAACTGTAACTGCACAGCGTAAGTTTTAAAGCACTTTATCAGAATAATTCCACCTAAAATAGTTACAATAGATTTTTGCAAAATTGCCCAAAGAATTACAGAAATCAGGATTAAGTCTAAGAGCCACGCATGTTTTTTTTTTAATCTTTAAACTAACCTCCTGCAAACAGTGGATTATATACTTGTCCACTGCCTGAATCCCTTTGCCAGATGCAATCGATTTTAGGTACCTCCGTCCCAAAACAAAAAGGATCTGCTATCCAGGGAGGATCCAAAGGAAGCCCAGAGGAGGGAATGCTGTTGGAAAGCCGGCACGGAAACTGCTTAAAACTCACAGCCAGTGCATGTAGTTAAGACAAAGTGGTCTCTCAACAAGGACCCAAAATTACAGTGGAGGTCCACACTCGAAATGTGTCCTACTAAAAACATGTCCCTCTTCAGGTGTCCCGAACACAACATGTCTTTAAATAAAGCGTGCCTGCGCGACCACTAGGAAGGCTCTGCAACTTGTTCAGACAGAAGACAGGAATGAGCCTCTCTTTTTTTCTTCCCCGCCCAGGGGAGCCTTCCCGGGAGACAGATTTCTGACAGTTCGCCTGCTGTGGTAGCAGCAAAGGGCGGAGAAACTCCCAGAGTCGGGGCTGCCAGCACCTCTCCATCCACCGCCACCCAGGCAGGCGCTAACCCTGGCGGGCAGCCCCGCTGCTCCAGAACCGAGTGCTTACCCGGGTCGGCCCGGCCGTGCTCGGGGAGGGTCGCCAGCAGCACGAGTCCCAGCAGCAGCGAAGGCAGCGGCAGCGGCAGCGGCAGCGGCGGCGGCGGCGCCTCCTGGGGCGCGCGGGCCCCGGGGCTCCTCACGCCCCGGCAGCGTGCGGTTCCCTCGCCGGCCCGGCCGAGCCCCCGCGCCGCCGGCCCAGCTTCCCTCGGGCGCTGGGGCTTCGCCTCCTGCAGAGCCATGGGGACCCTTCACACATCCAGGCCGCGGCTTCGCTCCGCTCCGCGCCGGGGAGCCCAGCCCTGGGCGCCCGGGTCCTCACCGGGCATCTCCGGCCATGGCCCGCGCGCTCGTCCCGCCTCGGCCGCGGCGGGCTCCCGGGAGCCGCGGCTTCACCCGCGCAGGGGCCGGGACCGCATGGAGCCGCGGGCCGGGCTTCCTATGGTGCCTGTCGCCGCACGCCGGCGCGCCCCGGGCAGCGAAGTGGGACGGGCGCCGCCCGGGGCCCCCTCCCGGTGACGGAACCGGGGCCGACGGTGGCGGGGCACGCTCGGGTCCCTAGCTCCGCCGCGGCGCTGCCTGTCGGCCCGCCCTGGCCCCTGCCGCTCACCGCTCGCCGCTTACGCGCGGGGGCCGGGGCACCAGCTCCGGCTCGGGCTCCCTGGCCGCGAGGGCTACTGCAGCTCGGAGCGGCGCCTCATTGACAAAGGAAGCACGTAGCACCGGAGCGGGCGAGGGAGGCGAGGCCGGCGCGCGCGCGCATCCCCGCGCGGAGCCACCGCGCGCCCCCCGCTCCCGCGCACCAGCCGAGCCCCGTGCCCAGCAGGGACCCCGAGCTGGCGGCCGCTCCCGCGCCACGGAGGGCAGCCCTGGGGCCTCCCTCGCCTCGTTTCCCACTCAGGCTCTCGCCTAGAGGAGGCAAGGTCTTCGGGAGAGGTCGTCTGACCCGGGGAGCGGGGTGTGCATAGCCATGGGCAGCGTGCTGAAGCAGCCAGGGCCACTGCGCTCTTCAGCCTGGCTTTCGGAATCGTTCTTGGGAGCGCTTTGTGCTCTTGGTGTCCTTGTCTGAGGGGCCGTGAACACCTGCATGCCCTTTTCACCCCGAGGAGCTGAGGCAGTAAAACGCTGGGTTCAAACACGTTCCAAATCTGCGTTAAATAAATATGCCATAGCATGTGCAAAGCAATGTGCTGAGCACTGGGGCGACCAAGAGACGACTCTGCAAAAGAGTGGCTCCCCCAAAATAGGAGAGTTGGACAGCCACTACCCAAGGGGACAAGTGATCAGCGTCACCTGAACTGCCCTCCTGCTCTCACCTTAGCCGGGTTAGATGACCTTAGACAAGCCACCGAGTTCCGAGGTGCTTGGGACATGCTTCGGTCCATAAGCATTTCTTGAGCACCCACTGTTTGCCAGCTACAGAAAGCGCTATGCACACAAGCTAGGAAAACCACACCCCCCCAGACTCCCCCCAACCTGGTGAACCTCAAACTCTTACCACCCAACAGTATTCACTATCCAATAATACTGCTTATTATGTGGCAAGCCCTGTTTCCAACACAGGGACAACAGCCATAACCGAAATCCCTGTAACTAACTGAATATCAGCCAGTGATCAATGCTATGGAGAAAAATCGGTGTAAAAGGGTGGGGGCTGCTGGCGAGGCTCAATGGAATGAAGAGAAGCCTCCATTAAGAACGAAACTTTTTTTCTTTTTACACTGAAGATTGAATCCAGAGTCTTGGCACTGAGCTACATCATCAGCTCTTTCCTTATTTTGTATTTTGAGACAAGGTCTCACTAGGTCTCTAAATTGCTCCGACTGGGCTTGAACTTATGATTCTCCTGCCTCGCCTTCCAGAGTGCTGAGATGAGAGGTCCAGAGAAGTAACAGTTGATGAAATGAGGATTCACTGAAGGAAGTGAAGGACCAAGCCATGGTGGAACAGCATTTCAGAACAGGGGACAGGAAAACCAACAGAGGGAGACAGAGCCAGCCTGGTGTGTTCGAGGCACAGCATGACAGCCAGGGGGCCGGGAAAAGCTTTTAAACTCATTTATTGTGCTCGGTAGGATAGAAACAGCATCATATTTCATTGAAGACATGTTTTTTCCCACATGCTAAATTCTCAGAAGTCAGTGCTGTGTCCTATAATGAGCCTCAGATTTATCGAAATATGGTCAAACAAATTGAGCGGCCTTTATCCAAAATCTGAACTGCTTCAAGATATGAAATGTCTTCAGTGACACATCAGTGCTCAATAAAGTTTGGATTTTGGAGCATTTCCGTTCTCAAATTTTCAAACTGGAGATGTTCAACTAGTAAATTTTACAAAAATATTAAAAAAGAAAGAAAGAAAGATAGAAAGAAAGAAAGAAAACAAGCCTCTGAAATCTGCAACTCTTCAATCCCAAGCATTTTGGATAAGGGATACTCAGCCTTACCTTTCTGGAGTTGGGATTTATCATTTTTCTTCAATTCAATTAGCTTTGTCACTTGGATTTGTTTTAAGAAACTTGCAGTATAGTTGAGGCAATAAAGCAGGACTTGAAAGTAACTTGGGGCACTAAGGAGTAAGCAAGCCCATGGTGGTGACTCAAGCAGTGTGGTGAGATGAGGGAATGACAATCAGCAATCCCCAGAGACAAGGAGAGAGGCCAACGAGGGCAGGCCGTCCAGGCAAAGCCGGACTGACACACGCAGGTGTGGCGCGCTGGAGGTGCTGAGGACCAGGAGAGAGGAGTAGGCTAAGCGGAGATGTGGAGGAAGGCAGGAAAATGCAGCCTAGAACTCAAATTAAGGAGAAGTAGGAGCCAGACAGGAGAAGCGATGCTGAAGCCAATTTGTGGAAGGCCTTGGACACATTTGGGATTTCCCCAAAGGGCGGGTGAAGGAGAAAGGAAGGGAAATCACCTTCAGGAGTGCCAGTCCTGGCTGTGCAAGGCTCTAACTTCACTGCTGAGAGCACAGAGACAGGTGTGGTGGGAAGAATGTGGACCCTGCAGCAGCCACATCCGTAAGCAACTGGCTGTGTTCACACAGAAGGGACAGAGATGCTGGACTCAGAGGTAGAAAAGATCCGAGAGGAGACAGGGCTGTGTGTGAAGCAAGAGAGGTAAGACTCAACCACTGGCAGGTTCTCCATGAGGGATCAGAGAATGAGGAGAGAGGTGAACAGGAGACAGCCTTGGGGTTGAGGGCTAGCAAGTGCGCATCTCAGAAAGGGTTCCTCTGCGTTGTCATTTTCCCGTCACTGGTTTTTTTGTTTGTTTGTTTGTTTGTTTTGTTTTGTTTTTGTTTTTGTTTTTGTTTTTGTTTTTTGCTGAGCTTGGACAGATACAAGTTGCTTTTCACTTTCTGATGATTCGACTGGTGGTAGAGTGGCCTCAAGACCAGAGAGACACTGTCCTGACCCTGAAGAAGCCCACAGTCCAGTGATGGGACAGACACATCCAGAGGTGGACTAGAGAAACTGGGTAAGTACACAACAGACAGGTGCGTGGGTCATCCACTCCCGTGGGCAAGAACTGGCTGTTTCTCCCAGAACGATGGAGGAAACGCTTAAAGTTGAAGTTTTCCAGGCACAGCAAGTGGCCAGGTGGAAAGACATGGAAGTTTGTGGCCCTTTACAGGGAAAAGATATGGTATGCAATGAGGGGCACGGAGGAGCCCTGGGGACACCCCATTTTCGGGCAGGGGAACCACATGGAGGGCAGATACAGGAGCCTACAGTGCTCCTCAGCCAGTGGCAGCAACTCTGGAAGGGCAGAAGGGTTTTCTGCCCCAGTAGGAAGCTCTATGAGATCCCTGGTTGGTGAACACAAGTACAGACTAATGTTGATTTAAATTCCTACTGTACTGTCTACTCGCTGTATAATTCCGGGCAAATCACCTAGTTGCTGTAAATGCCATCTATAAAACTAAAATGATCAGAGTAACTCCCCCATTGAGTTGTTTTAAGGACTGAGTTGACACACGTCAGTCATTTAAATGTATACTTGACTCAGACTAAGCAGCCCATCAATCTTGTTTGTATATTTTGTGATGACAGGAACCTTCATAAACCATAGATGCTTTTGTTCATTTTGGTCGACTTCACCAGAGCTTTGGGACCTTCCCTGTGTGTAGGTTTATTATTCCACAATTTTAAAGAGTCAGTGTTTTAGAGGAGGAGAGGCAGAATATAAAGAATGCAGATGTGTCATGTATGTGTGCCAACTCTCCATGATGAACATAGTCATTGCATACTGTAAACATAGACCACTGAAAATTAAAAATGAATTTTAAAAATAAAACAAAAAGTCAATGTCTTTTGTGCAGTGTTTCATTAGGCAGAGAAGAAAGATCAACCTCAGAGCAGTGGTTTCAGACTTTCAGTTGAAATTTTGTACCTTTACAGTGGGTACAGAGACGATCTGATCTGGGCATTCGCTTTTATTTATTTATTTATTTATTTTTTCCCTTGAGACAGGGTCTCTATGTAGTTCAGGTTGGCCTTGGACTCTCTGGGTTTCCCAGGATGGCCTCAAACTCACAATGATCCTCCTACCTCAGCCTCCGGAGTGCTGGAATTACAGGCATGGGCCACCATACCCGGCCTATTCTTGCAATAAGCTGATGTTTCTCCTGACCAGGGAACCAGAGAAACAGCTTGGGGCTGACACTCCTCACAGGTCTACATCAAGGCCTCTGGCTCTGTCCTGCCTTCTAGGCTTGCTGCCTCAGACTCAGTGGGGTAGATGAGTAAACACACCACCTCCCTGCAGCTCAGAGGAGAAGTGGAGGGTGCTGTGGACTTGAGCAGAGGAGGATGCAGAGAGGCAAGGCCAGAGAGGCAAAGCCAGAAAGGCGAGCAGACACGCTCTGTGTTGAGGAATTAATGCATCATTATACACCCAGGTGGCCTGAGTGCTGTGGAGTATAATTCAGCCTATAGATCACATATTAACAACAAAGTAGAAGAAATTTAAAATGAAGATTGGTTCATTTGATTTTCCTTGCTTCCCATGACCTTAAAAAAAAAAAAAAAATATATATATATATATATATATATATATATAGACCAGAATGTTTGAATTAAATGTTTGAATGTTTGAATTTAAAACTTTACTACCAAAAAAGACACATTGCCCTTCCTCTCCCTCAAAATACTCCCCCTTCACTTCAAATACACTTATTTCATCGTTCCCACCACTTTCTGAAGAAGTTCTCTTTCCTGGGTATCTTTATCAGCTATAATTTAAAAAAAAAATGCAGAGAATGCTGCTGTCGATCGCCATCCAATGGAAAAGTGGGCTCATAAACACATTGCTGTGGGTCCTTATCCACCTTATTCATTGGATCTGGCTCCCTGTGACTTCTGGCTCTTCCCCAAAGTCAAAGTGACCACGACGAGTAAACATTCTGTATTTATTCAGGACATCAAGGCAGCCACAACAGTTCAGTTAATGACACTCATGAAAAAGGACTTCTGGCCTGGCATAGCAATGCATGGCTGTAATACCAGAACTCAGGAGACTGAGGCAGGAGGATCTCTGTGAGTTGAAGGCCAGCCTGACTACACAGTGAGACTCTGTCTCAAAAAAAGAAAAAAAAGGACTTGTAGAAGAACTGCTTCATAAAGTGGTAAGGACAATAGAATAAAGAGTAAGAGTCATCAAAGAAAGAGGGAAGATCTTAAGAGGGATTCAATGTGTCTTTTACTGCAATACAATCTCTAAAATTTAAACATTGGCTGTGTTTTTCTATCATATCAAGTAACTGGGATAGAGTAGTATGGGCCCTTTCAGCATCTCACTGTCCTAGCCCCAAGAAAAGTACTTAACACAGCCCTTTGGGTGCCTGGCAGACAGTAACTGCCCTGGAGGTGCAGGTGCAGTTGAATTCACAATGCAGGAGGGTGGTAGGGAGTTTGGGAGAGTTTTGAGCACAGGAATTGTCAGTGTTGTTTCTGGAAGATCATTTGCCCTGATGTACTGTGGCCCACAGGAGGGGTGGGATAGAGAAAAGAGGTTGCTGCAGCAATTGCAGGTCCCCTTGGTGTCCTTTGTCACATCTCATCCTATTTCTTTAGGAATAGTTTTCCAAGCTTCACCCAAGACCCTAGGACAACAGGCCTAATGTGATAGTGACGGCACCCACTAGGATTGGCTGCCAGTGCCCAGGTAGGCGAGGCTCATCTCGGTCTTCACAGAGGCCCACACAGCAGCTAGCAGCTCAGTGTTTGTCAACTTGAACTTGGCTTCCATTGATGGCACCGCAACTCCCCCAGGTTCCACCTAATTATCCTCTAAATCCTCCAGGGGGAGAAGACAGTTCTGTTTTTTTAAAGTCATCAAGGGCCAATTTGTCTCGCTAATATTTCAGTTGCTGCTCATTTTTTACCGTGTCTCTTTGCCCTTCCGTTCATTCTTCACTATGTGAAGCATTTTTCTTAGGCACAGCAGGGTGGGAACTGGGACTGACCCTTGAAAATCTCAGTCATTTACAATCCGAGTGCAAGCCCTAAATTCATCACCTAAGAATTGGTAAACTGAAAATAGTTTACTTCATAGCCCTTCTAGAAATCTGGAGGAATCTGTCCAAGATGTCAAGGTATCTACCCATGAGAAACAGAAACATACGTCCTCATAAAAATATCTGTACAAATATTTGTGGTAGCATTAGTCACAATAACTAAAAAGGGAGAAAAGCCAAATACCATTCAGCTGGTGAAAAAATGAACAAGTATGGTAAAACACCATACTATTCCTCAATTAAAAGACACAAAGTCCTGATGTAGTATAACACTGATGAACCTTGAAAATATTATGCCAAATGGGAAGAAGCCAATCATGACAAGTTATGTATTCTATGATTCCATTTATATAAAATATCCGGAAAAAGGCAAACCCTAAGAAACAAAAGGTAGATCAGTGATCACTTGGGACCAGGGAAGTGTCTAGAGGCACACAGTTTCTGGGGTGATAGAAATTCTCTAAAATCTAATCATAGTGTTAGTTATACAACTCCATAGATACTAAAGTTTATTGAATTGTATGCTTAAAACTAGAAAATTCTTTACATAAATCATATCTCAATAAAGCTGTTTTAAACACAAAAGTTAAACCCAGAACAAGGTACCCAATAAAGCTTACATATTATTGTCATATAGTCTTTCTCAAGCACATAAAAATAAAAGCATCTTATATTTAAGTTTTCATTTTTAAAGGTCTATCTTGCAAGATCCATATGAAGTATATTATAAAGAATGCATAAAAGGGTATTAGATTAGCATACTAGCAATTAATGTCATTGCCTTAAAGACTAAATGACACTTTTCATTTTCCAAAAACACTTCTGTCTTACTAGGCAGCACGGTAGCTGTATCACAGGTTAGACAATACCATTGCTCTTTCAGAGGCGACATCCATAATAATAATAATCACATTTTCCATTCTTGAGTGCCTGACAATAAACCCTTTTTGTATACTAATCCCAACCCACCAATTTTTCTCAACGCCTGACTGAAGTGATCATTTTAATCTTTACTCCCTTCATTCAGTAAATCTTTACTGAGCACCTACTATAATCCAACACTACTCCATGGGACTACAAACATGAGTAAGATAAAAATCCGTGTCCTTCAAAGTGTCAGATGTGAAATAACAGGGAGAAATAAAATTATCAAACAATTATTTATGCCCTAGGTGTAAATGACATAGGGAAGGAGATAGTAAATCTCTTCTTGGGTCAGAGGAAGCTAGCAGAGGAGGTGACACTGGAGCAGGAACATGACAAGCAGACGAGATGGGGGCAAGAAAGAGGGCAGTTCAGCCACGCGAAGATGCGAAACAGTAAATTCACTGGCATCTCCCGACAGACCAGGTTGCTAATATTGTTCAGTATGAGGAACAGTGAGAGTTTACATTGAGAGGGGCAAAGTATAGAGAAATTAGGAGATGTGAACGTAAACCTGACAGTGATACTGACATGAGTTTTGCATGGCTTTGGTATTTTGGTTTTGGTACTGGAGATTAAACCCAAGTCCTTCTCACCAAGCTACATTCCCAACCCTTTCTTAATTTTGAGACAGGATCTCACTAAATTGCTAAATTGCCTAGGCTGGTCTTGAACTTGTGATTGTCCTTCCTCAGTCTCCCAGAATATCACCACCGCCCAGCTAAGAAGGATGTTTGAGCTTTGGGGAAACTGATCAAAGTCTTGCCCCGAAGCTGATGGTGGTCTGAGACTGACCTAGATTGTACAATTCCGTGGGCCCCCTTCCTTGCCCTGAGCAGTTCCCTGTCACCTCAACTGCTATCATCTTGGTCAGAATTGACCTCTGGAAAGATGCTCTCACCAGTAACAAGGAGGCTGGGCAGGCCAGGGAAAAGATAGAGCAAGGAAGCCAGTCAGGGTTAGACTCATCCCTAGGTCTGCTCCAGGCAGAAGAGGGTGGTGAGGAGCTGGGGAAGGAGCTGGGTCTGACAGGGGCAATGAATAAGGCCAAGTGGAGGAGGAAGAGAGTGGGGAGAAGGGAGAGATGGGAGACAGGGTGTAGATATCTACGAGTATCTGCAAGTATAGGGAAGGTAGGTTTAGGGGAAAAGAAAATGAGCTCAAAAGAGCATCCAGCTAGGGAAGTCCCCTGGGCTTCAACTTCACAAACTTTAATGCGCACCCAGGTTACAAGGGACGGTGCTTAAAAATGAAGATTCTGATTAAAGAAGAGGTCTGGGGTCATCTAGAACCTGCATTGATAAAAAACTCTCATGTGATGCCAATACTGGTAGACAGACAGACTCGGAGTATCAAGACCCTTAAACATTAGGTATTTGTTATGTTTTGTTTGGATGCCCCCGCCAAGCCTCATCCAGTCATGGAGGCGACTGAGTCTGGCGTTTGTGATTGGTGCGTTGTCTGGCGCTGGGATTGGTGGTGCGAGTGCTGTACCTGCCCAGGGGCGGAGCCAGCATACAGTATAAGAGAGGGAAGGACATGCTTTTCCCCTTTTGCCCTTTTAGTTCATCCATTGCGGCCACCGTGAATGGCTGCCCCTCAGCCACACCAATTGAGTATGGACTGAAACCTCCAAAACCTGTAAGCTGAATAAACCTTTCCTTCCTTCATTTTGGGCATCAAGTATTTTGTCTCAGCAACAAGAGAAAAGTAATCAAGACAGTATTACACTATCACAATGAAAGAATTAAAAAAAAAATCCCTGCGCTCTAGGAGTTTTTGAGATGCTGTTCTTGCCTCCTCACAAGGACAAAAAACAAAACACATCTTTGTTCCAACTCCTCACTTTCTGCGAGATGGTTACACTTCCTGTTACCATGTGTGTCTTGCTCTGATTATTTTTCCTCCCTTCCCTGCCCTGATAATAGGTCTTGTGGAGTTTTTGACTAGTGGTACCTTGCCAGAAGCGACTGCATGTCAGTTCCACCCTTGAGCCTTAAGAACCACTGCAAGGTCCAACTCTGCTTCTTTTCTCTCTTCCACTGGGTTAACATGGGCATTGTATATGACTCCTTAAATTAGGACCCTAAAATGACCAGGCACTGAGGAGTGTATGTGACCCGCAGCCACAAGCAGACTTGTCAGTAATCTGGGACCAACATATAACAAGGTCAAGAGATAAACCTGTGTGATTTTCAGCTCCTGAGACTCTAGGGGCCATTTACTACTGCAATAAAGGCTAGCACAAACTAATAGATTCTCCCCACTATTCATAAAAGAAATAAAGTGGGAAGCTGAAGTTTAGTTAAAATAAATGCTGCATTTTAATTAAAAGTTACTGATTTTCAAGCATCTCTTTATGGATACCAAGAAGATATACAATAAGGTTGTATGCTTTTTGTAACTTGTTAAATTATTTGAATGCAAATATTCTGCAGAATTTAAAGAGCATCAGATTTGGTGTTTCAGCTCTGCCTATGCCCATCTTCCTGTGAATTTAAGTCACGGCTCCCTGGCCATCAACATACATAGGAGGTACTGCATGCTTTCTGGGATTTGTTGTCTTTTGTTTTCCTTCTTTGCAATACTGGCGATGGGGACCAAGGGTACTGTAACCCTTTGCTATATCCTCAGACTTTTTAAAAATCTATTGGAAGCCTGGGTCTCACTACATTGCCCAAGCTGGTCTTATACTTGTGATCCTCCTGCCTCAGGCCCCCAGGTAGCTGGGATTACAGGTCCACACCACTTTGCCTGAGGCTGTATGGAGTTTTGCAGTGGTGGGTTGGTTCTGGCTTGTCCCCATTTGTAAGAGCTGATTACTGAATTTTCAGGGATTTTGTTAAACACAGTCATTATTTAAAACTGAATAATGTAAAGTTACAACTGAATTATATTAAAAACAATAGTAAGTTTTTGTTCCAGAAAGAATGACCTCGGCCAGAGCAATGACTTAGGTCACACCTGCCTTTACTTTAACTAACCCACTGTGAGCTACTTTGAGTTGACTTTTGGATGTCTTAAGAAATTTTTGATGTGCCATAAGTTTTGGGTTTTGTTTTTTGTTTTTGTTTTTGTTTTTTTGCATGTGAATATCCAGTTGTTCTAGTATATTTATTGAAGGTACAATTCTTTCTCTACTTAATTGCTTTTGCGTCTGTGCAGAAATCAATTGTCTGTTATGTAGGTATCTATTTTGGGACTTCATATTGGTACCTTAGTGGTTTGTTTATCTTGATATCAATGCTGTTTTGTCAAGATTGATGTAACTTTGTGATAAGTTGTGGAATTGGGGAGGATTGGAGCTCTAATTTTGTTCCTTTATTAAAGCTATTTAGATTATTCTGAGTCTTATGCATTTCTACAGAAATGTAAGAATCAAAATGTTAATTCTTATGAAAAATGATGTTGGCATTTTGATAAGGGATTGTGTTTTCTGATCTTCATTGTTTTCTCCTATTTGTTCTTGGTTTTATTCTTTTATTTCTAATTTCTTAAGGAAAGATATGAGGGTATTTTATAACTTTCTTCTTTTCTAATAAATGTACTTGATGTTAAAAAAAAATAAAAATAACCAAAAAAAAAAAAATAAAAGTAGAACTACCACATGAAAAAAAATAATAAAAACAATGGTAATAGTCCTCACTTGACAGGGTTTCAGTATGCACAAGTTACATTTACTTAAATAACACCAGTTTGCCTAAAATACAGATTGAATTTCGATAATTGTGAATGATGACATAAAGCACAAACTTGGCTGCTAGCTCTTTAGTCCACCAATCACCAATTATAGACATGCTTCATGAACA
Source organism: Dasyprocta punctata (assembly GCA_004363535.1). Lineage (NCBI taxonomy): Eukaryota > Metazoa > Chordata > Mammalia > Rodentia > Dasyproctidae > Dasyprocta > Dasyprocta punctata. Next base: position 508 of record RJWM01012409.1, on the reverse strand, counting down.
GTGGCCAATCACGTCGCTTCATTCAAATGCTGCCAGTGACTAATCATCACTTTCCTGTCATTCACTTCACAGACAGCAAAACAAATGGTTGTGTTACTTTCTGGTCTTCCAGTGACAAATCCACATAACGTGTGTGTGTGTGTGTGTGTGTGTGTGTGTGTGTGTGTGTAATACTGGAAATTAAATTCAAGGACTCTGCACTGAGCCAAATCACCAGCCCTTTTTTATTTTATTATTTTGAGACAGAGTTTTATGAAATGACTACATTGCCCTGGCTGGGCAATTGAATTTGCCATCCTCCTGCCTCAGCCTCCCAGAAAGTTGGAATTCCATATAACATTTTTTAAAAATGGACAATCAAAGAAGAGAATTGGCCAGAAAGATTAAGGCGCAGGAAAGAAATAAAAAGCGATAATGCAGGCAATAAAAGTAGACTCTGTAGAGCCACAGAAGCAGTAGCTGATAGCAGGAATGTTGCTCCCCACACTGTTCAGAAGACCGTGCAGAC
>RJWM01012408.1:0-56543 GCA_004363535.1 Dasyprocta punctata | reverse complement strand
AGGGTATGGTGGTCCATGCCTATAATCTCAGCACTCAAGAGGCTGAGGCAGGAGGATCACTGAGAGTTTGAGGACAGCTTGTGCCACATAGTGAGTTCAAGGCCGGTATGAACTGCACAGTGATGTCTCAAAAAAAAAAAAAAAAAAAAAAAAAAGAAAATTACTAAGATTGATCCAATAAGAAATTTAAACTCTACAAATGCCAATAACAAATGAGAAATTGAATTAGTAACTAAAAATCTCCCCACAAAGCCCAGATCCAGATGAATTTACTGGCAAATCTTATCAAATATTTAAGGAAAAAATCTTTCCAATTCTACATAAATTATTTCAGAAAATAGGTGCATTAATTTCTAAAGCTGCCATAACAGATGAAGGTTGTCATAGACTAACTAGCTAAACAACAAAAGTTTATTATCTCACAGCTCTGGAAGCTCAAAGACTAATATCAGAGTCCAGCCCTGAGGGCTGGAAAGGAAAGGTCTATTCTAACCTATTTTATTGGCTTGTAGAAGGCTTCTTCCTGTTTGGTCTTTTCCTTTGTATTTTTGTCCCTTTGTCTTCCTGAGTCTTTCTTATGAGTTCACCAGTCACACTGGACTATGGCTCATCCTAAAGAACTCATAGTAACTTGATTACCTCTATGAAGATCCTATCTTCAAAAATGGATCACATTCTGAGCTATTGGAGGTTAGCACTTCAACATGTGATTTTTTTTTTTTTTTTTTTTTTTTTTTTTTTTTTTTTTTTTTTTTTTTTTTTTTTTTTTTTTTTTTTTTTTTTTTTTTTTTTTTTTAGTTAGTTTCTGTTTTTGTTTTGCTTTCCTTTGTTTTGTGATTCTTGGGATTGAACCCAGGGACTTCACACTGAGCTACATCTCTAGACCTCTTTTATTTATTTATTTATTTACTTGTCCCAGGAATCAAACTCAGGACCTCATGCTTTCTAATCCTTTGTATTTTGAAATATAGTCTCACTAAGTTGTCCACGATAGGCTTGAACTTTTGACCTTCTTGCCTCTGCCTCCCAGAATACTGAGATTATAGGTGTGTGCTATGATGGTTGTTTTGTGGAGCTGTTTGTTTTGTTTTGTTTTTGAATATTGTGAAGTTAGGGCAGGGGCACTCTACCAGAAGAATGCATCCTGAGCCTTTCTTCTTGAGACAGAGTCTCAACAAGTTGCTCAGGCAGCACTCAAACTTGCGATCCTCTTGTCTCAGCCTCACTATGCACTGAAATTACAATCATGTGCTATTGCCTGGGACATGTGATTTGGAGAAAAGAGTACAACTAAATTTATAACAGTAGGTAAGGAGGAAATATTTCCTAACTCATTTTATGAGGCTAGTATCATTATCCAGACGTTTGTCAACCTTCCTCTTGTTGATACGAAGTACCCAACAGCCACAACTTCAAGAGGGAAATGGATGATTGTGTTTTCAGTTTCAGAAGGTTCCGTCCATGGTCAGCTGACTCCAAACCAGAAGCATCATTTTAGAAGAGTGTAGTGGAGCAAAGTTGGTTGGTTCATGGAGGACAAGAAGCAAAGCAAGAGAGTAGTGCCAGTGAGGGAAGGGCCAGGCACCAGCCATGACTCACGCAGACACACCCAGAATCCATAGGTGACTGGCTCCCAAGACAACCAAATTGACAATTAAACTTAACCAGCACCACCACCACACCCAGGCGCTGTAGCAAGAAAAGCATTAAGAGACAGAAATGCAGATCAGTATTTCTCAAGAAAATAGACCTCAAAATCTTAGACATAGTATTAACAAACTGAATACTTTAACATGCTTTTAAAATTATATAATTTGGACCAAGTGGTAATTATCTCAGAAAAGTTAGATTAGTTTGACATCTGAAAATAAATTAATAATATATGCCAGACTGATGAAGTGCATGCCAAAGTACATGCCAAATGATCATCTCAATAGATATAGGAAAAGCATTTAACAAAAATCTAACAACCATTCATAATGGAGAAAAAGAACTTTTTACAAGATAGAAAAAGGCAGAACTTTCCAAAGCTGATAAAGAACTTCTACAAAGAAGCCTATAGCTATGTTATACTTTATAATAAAAGGCTAAAACCTCTTCCCTGAAGATCAGGAACAGGACAAAGACATCCATTTTCACTGCTTCAACTGAACATTTTACCCGTGGTCAGAAATAGGTTAAGCAAAGAAGGAGTTGGGGGAGATAGATAGAGAGATAGAGAGGGAAAGGAGGCGTTCAAACTGGGTAGGAAGATAGACTACTGTGACTAGTCATAGATATGTGTAGAAAATTTAATGAAATCTACAAAGAAATCTACAGGAATTAATGAATAAATTTATGAATATTGCAAGGCATAAGCAAAATTCTAGTTTTGTATACTACAACAAACTATGAAATTAAGAAAAAAATGGAAAAAATATTTGCAAGTCATATATTTGATCAAGAATTTATACCCAGATCATGAAAAAACTTTTTACAACTCAATAATCAGAAAACAATTTAAAAATATGTAAAAGATTTTAGTAGATACATTACCCTGGAAGATATATGTATTACTGAGAAGCATGTGAAATGATATTCAACATATTTAATCAAAAGGAAATGCTGCTACAATCACAAGATAACACTCACTACACATGCACTAGAATCCCTACAATTAAAAGATCAGCAACACCAAGTACTGACAAGGGGTTGATGAAATTCTAAAATTGTCTAGCTAATTTGGAAAATAATTTGGAATTTTCTTAAAAAACTAAATCTATACTTAATAAATGATCCATCAATTCCATTTCTAAGTATCTCGGAAAAGAAATGAAGTCTTTTTTAAAAAACTTACTTTAAAGATAGTTAAATCCAACAAACCAAAACAGAACAAAGCCAATCAAAACAAAGCAGTCAAATTGGTACAGAATTTCAAAGCAGGATACTAGGAAAATAATAGCTACTATAATATATCTTGTTATCTTCATAATAGTTGTCCATTCCATCAGCTATAGCAAAATCAAACCAAAAACAAAACAGAATAAAACCAATCAAAACAGAATATTGAATAAAGCAAAACAATCGGAATAAAGCAAAACAGTGAGAACAATATTGGATTTCAAAGATAAGAGAGAAGAGAATCCCCTGTATTTGCTATACTGCATACTGTCATCCTCCCAAGAGATGCTCAGACTGCTGGCCCCAGGCCTGCAAAATCAACCACAGAATACAAGCATTTAGTTGTTTTGTGTACTTTAGTTACTATCGACTTAGCCGGTCCTCCGAACCAGCGAGTTGCTTATGGGGTGGGGGGTTGATTCTCAGCCCACGCACTCATAGGCTCATGGGAGGCACTGATTTTCTCTTCCTGGAACCTGTTGCACTGCTTACCAGGAAGGCTGGCTAGTTGTCTTCTTGTTGGATCCTCCCAGACCCAGCATGGCAGGTTCTTGGGAGGCACTGATTTTTCTCTTCCTGGTTTCTGTGCCACTTGCACCACTTACCAGGAAGGTTGGCTAGTTGTCTTCTTGTTGGATCCTCCCAGACCCAGCATCAAGAAATGAAATCTTATGTTTACACAAAGACTTACATGTGAATGTCTGAAGCAGCATTATTCATAATGAAGAAAAACTCAAAATGATACAAATGTCCATTACCTCATGAAGATACAAACTCAGTGTAGTGTACTTGCACGATGGAATGCTACTCGGCAAAAAAGGAAACATACAATTAGATATCACATCATGGGTACGCTGAAAAGCATTACACTGATGAAAGAATCCAAACATAGGAACACTGCATATTGTGTGGTTCCATTTATGGAAATAAAAAACTAGATCAGTGCTTGGCTGGGGCTGAAGGTGAGTGTGAGAAAGAATTGCAAATGGACATCAAATGAAATTTTTCAATTGATGGGAATGTCCTAAAGCTCAACAGCGGTGATGGTTACACCGTCCCCTACATTTGCAATAACTAAGCACTTATTTTGGCTAAATTTTGGGTGTGTGAATTCTATCTCCATAGGCTATTAAAGTAAGTGAAATAAAAATGAAAAAGTACTAGCAGAGAAAAATTCACTCCCATTTATTAAATACTGCAGGAGCAAATGATGTAGGAATAAACATAGATAAAATAATATTTTGTTCATATTTTTATTTTGAACAAGAAGAACACAGAACTTTTTACACATCTATCATATGTCAGGATAAACTCCAAAAGGAACATTTTAAAGGAGTAACTGACCATTTGCTAAAGCTGGAAGGAGTAGGTAAAAGAGGAAGGAATTAAAAAGTACAAGTATTCCCATTCAGAAGTCAGCAGGATGAGCTACTCAAAGGAAGACATAAAATATTGCTGTTTGGTTCAATAGGCAACTGGAAGTGCATTCCTGGAGCTCCGACAGATATCAGTTTGAAGGACACAGATTTAGAAACCACGCACAGGTTTATAATTGGGAAAGACAGAGCCCAGTAGAACCACCACCTCAGGGACCTGAGGAAAACAAATTAGAATTGTTGGGCGTGGTGGTGCACACCTATGACCAGTCAGTGCTGATTTCCAAATGCTGCTGGTCGTATTCTGGTTATGTAAGAGAATGGTCTTCCTTATAGAAGATTCTAAAGTATTTGAAATGACGGAAAATCACGTGTTCAATTTAACTCTCAAGTGCTTCAGGGGCAAAGAGTTCTTTGCAGTGTACTGGCAACTAGTCTCAAATTTTCCTTAGAAGCAGTATGTTGGTGGGTGGGGTGGTTTGATGTTTGGTTTTGGTTTATGGGTCAGGAGGACCAAGGAGAGCCCAAAATGGGAGAGGGCAGCGTCGCGTGTTACTTGGAGGATTCTGGTTACGTAAGATTGGAAGTCACCCTGTTTGCCTTGCAAAACATAAACAAGCGCATTCCACTTGCTCTCCGTAATAATGTGTTCCACTCATCCCAGATAACAGCAGGACTTCAGTAATCAAACCAAATAAACCCAGTGGATGGCATGGGAAAGTTTGTTCTACAGAGAAGAGGCAATTTCAGTAATTAGCCAGTCTTTATGGCTCTGATCGTCTCCCAGGCTCAGCGGGGTGGGCGGGAGCACATGGCTGCTGTGCAATAAAAGTGATTCTTCATTTTTACGCTCGCTTCTCCTAACTCAAACTTTCAAACCATGCCCAGAGAGGACACTTTGCCTCAGTGTCCCTTGGTGCTCCAGATGGGAAGAGGCTGATGACTGAGCCAAATCAACGCATACTAATAAGGTTTTGTCTCCTTTTGAGTTGCAGTTGTTAGCTTCTTAATGAAAGCAGCTTCATTGTTTTTTCAGGTGATAAAAGTAATCCATGCTTGTTACTAAAGCAAACTCAGACAAAAGCAAATCAGGAGCGCTAGGAAGTGGGAAGTTAAAATCTTTCATTTTTTTCTCAGAGAGACCTATTGCTCTTAAATTAGTATACTAGCATTTTTGTTTAAATTATTATAAATAAAAATATAATTATACTACACAAGCTCCATTATAAGATTTATTTTCTTCTTACTCTGTCATGGGCAACCTGACATGCTAACAAATACAGTTCTGTGACATCATACCATAAAGAAGCCCTTACCTAGACAACACAATAGTGTAACCGCTACAAGATTTAAGTAGTCTCTATGAGAAATGTCCAGTAATTATGAAAAAGAAACTGGTTGTGGTGGCACATGCTTGTAATCCCAGCACTCAGAGAGGCTGAGGCAGGAGGATCCACAAATTCAAGCCTATCCTGGGGAATTTACCGATGCAGCCAGTTCCTGTTTCAAAATTTAAAAAACAAACAAAAAAATGAAGCCCATTACAAAGTCCTTGGATTCAATCCCAGTACCACATTCAGAAACAAAACACATACTCTGCATGCACATGTTCACACACACATAGGATGTTCAGCTTTATTAGTCATCAGGGAAACTAAATTAAAACCCCAAAATGATACTTCTGGGTACCTACCAGAATAACTGAAATGAAAGAGACAGATAAAAGCATGTGATGGCAAGGATATGGTGCAGTCAGAGCTCTTATTCTTGCTTGGTAGGCAGGTAACACAGTACTGCTACCACCACATTGGAAAAGCGCTTAGCATTGTCTAATAAAAGATGAATATATGTACACATACACCTCAGCAATTCTATTCCTCCCTCATCCACAGTTTCATTTTCTCAGGTGTCAGTTACTTGTGGTCAACCATGATCTGAAAATATTATGTGGAAAATTCCAGAAATAAATAAGTTCCAAATTTTAAGTTGTGTGCTACACCTGAGTAGCACAATGAAATCTTACATTGGCTTGCTCTGTCCTACCTGGGATGTGACTCATCCCTTTGTGCAGCGTATCCACTGTGTATATGCTACCTGCCCACTAGTTACTTGGGAGCTACCTTAGTTATAAGACCAGTCATCACAGTATTGCAGTGCTTGTGTTCAAGCAATCCTTATTTTACTTCATAATGGCCCCCAAGTAGAAAAGAAGTGATTCTAGCAACTCAGATATGCCAAGGAGAAGCCATAATGTGCTTCCTTTAAGTGAAAAGGTAATAAGATATTTTGAGTAGGGGAGGAGGCAATATTGACATAAATTTTATTATACTGTTGTTATAATTATTCTTTTTTATAATTGTTGTTAATCTTTTACTATACCTCATTTACAAATTAAACTTTATTATAGATATGTATGTATAGGAAAACGCATAGTATATAGGGCTAGGAGTGCTCTGAAATTTCATGCAGCCACCAGGGTCTTGGAACTTAACCTCCTGTGGCTAAGGAGTCTACTGCATTTAACCCACAGAAGCACATATACAGCCTGCAGGAAAGGTATAAGAATATCCATTTACAATGGGTTCAAACTGGAAACACCCAAGAGTCTATCAATAGCAGAGTAGATAAATTGTGATGTATCTCTAAAGGATAATGAATAATGAGAATAATTAAATAATGAGAATAAGTAGTTTATAACTATGCATAATGATATGAATGACTCACAATCATGACTGAGCAGAAGAAACCATCACAAAAGAGTATGTGCTGTATAATTTTATTTACACAAGCATCAAGAGCAAGAGAGCTGACTGATCCATGGTGAGAGAGGTCACAATGGAGTTCGGCCTTGGCTGGGGATGAATGCTGGAGGGGACACACTGGGACTTCTGAGGTGTGGAGGAGTTCTCACTTATGGTGTGGGTGCCCCACACATGGTAAACACAAGCTTATCAAATTATCCAGTTAGGATCTATGTACTTTTACATATATATAACATGTTGATAAACATACCATGGACAGTAATACTACCAATAAAAATAACTCATCAACTCTTCAAGGCATAAAATATATAAAATTATATTTATATATTCTGTATCAAATTATAGACATTTCTTAATTCCTAAGACAAAAAACATATTCAAACTGTATACTATATTAATGAGTTTTCAAGTTTTAACTCTCCTCAACAATTTTGACCTATTATTCACCTGTCCCCTTACAACACACAGTGTTATGTTAGGTATTGAGGAACGCACACAATACGTGGCCCCTAGAGTCATCCAAAGGGGCTAGAGCAGTGTTCTTACCAGGAGATACAATGGAATCACCTGAAACTCAGTGGTAACCCTTGTTAAGGATGTTGACTAATTGCCATTTAGAATCTACCTGTAGATCTTGGGATTCTACCATAAGTGCTGGAATTGTTGGTTCCCCAGAACTCATAGCTAGATTTTTTTTTTCCAAAGGAAGCTGCCTGTTTATGGCCATGCTCCTTCCCCAGAGCAGCCTGACTCCACGTTCAGTAACAGGTCCATACAGGAATGGGTAGGCCAGCCCTTCAACCCCGTAATCCACATCCTTGCCTCAATAAGAGACAACCTACAAGTGCCGGCCCAGCCATGCTTGCCCTGTGATTTTGCTGAAGCCTCTGTCACAACTGTATTGTAGCTCTTATCTCTGTTATACCCTGTCTTCCTTCTCTCTTCCTCCCCAAACTTCTTGCATGGAAATCTCCATTTCAAAATGTTTCCTCAGGAGATCTGACCCAAGGCATTCACTTAGGAGAAAGAATTCAAATTCCATGTTGAATAACTGAGGCCAGCAATGTTTGGGTGGTTTTATGGAGAAGGTGGACCCTTGATACAGAATTTATAATTTTGGAGAAGGCAACAAACACTTGCCAGATGCGGAGGCACCAGGAAAGAATTAAGTGAGAAGAGATGAGCTGTGTTAGGAAACCATGTGTAATTCACTTCAGCAGAGCAGGATGGCTTTTTAGGATGACACACCACTTAGGGCTAGCCGGGGCCAGAAAATAAAAAGCTTTAGCATGAAATTGGTTTTAAACACAAGGACTCTCTGGTGATTAACAAAGGTAAACCTGATTTTTTATAAATCCAGCAGCAGTTAGGCCACACTTGTGGGGAAAGTTGTGACACACCAGATTTTAAGTAGTTCACAAGACGAACTTAAAATGAGAGCCATCTCTCTGTATCTGAGGGGTCCTCAGGAGGAAGGGGAATCAGCCGTGCTCAATGGGCTAACACCTAGCTCTTAGGGAATTAAATATCAGCCAAATGCAAGGAAACCTGTTAAGCCAGAGCCACCCACCAATGAGCCAGACTTCTCCTTGGAAGAGATGAGTTCACACCCCTGGAGACTATGTTGCTTCTTACCAAAGATGAGGAACCCAGTAATGATTGGAAGGTTAAAGTACAGTTTCTTTAATTCCCTTTTAAGCCTCTGCAAAATTAAAAAGGAAAGCTTAACTCTGCCAAGAAAGAACTAGCTGCATTTTAATGAGTTCTGGAGATGTGGGGTAAAAAACGTTTTCAAATTGCCTCCAAGTTTTCCACATCAGAGGATGGAAAGAAATTGGTCAAGTGGACTCAGTGGGGAAGTTTAATGAAAGGGCATTTTTAAAACACAGTAATGTAGAAGGTTTGATTCTACTTCCAGTGGAAGTGGAAGTGATATATGTGCTGTCTTGGGCCAACAAGACAGGAGATATAAAGCAGGTTTGTGTGCTTGACTTCTGTCTCAAGCGCATTCCTAGTTTTCAAAATTGAGCTCTCCACTGCCACCTGGTGTGTGGCGACTCATCCTTACTTCTTGAAGAAGGGGATTCCTAGCAACAGAAACCAGGACTTCAGTATCTCCTGTTGGTGCCTTTACCCTCACTGCCACAGGACGGGAAGGGACATGGAGGGTATCCAGAGCCCCGGCCAGGAAAGGGGCAACAGCTTTGAGCTTAGCTGGGTGACTTACCTTTCAGCTTCCATTACAACTGGACTCAAATCGGCTTCAGTCTTCAAAAGAAGCCATCAAGGTGTTGAGAACTTCACTGCTCACTCAGTTTTGTTCTAGACTTTGTGTTTTGGAAAATAAATTTTTCTCTACAGTAGAAAAGGACTTCATAGCATTGTATTATATTCATGGAACATATATTTTGATTAAGGTTCCAAAATAATATTCTATCTTCTGGGGACCTTTTCCTTTTTTAAGTTTGATTTTCTTTTACAGGTACTGCCCACCATCCAATTTCGCTACTGATTGTGATTCTTCATCTTTCTTACTTGTGAACTGTATATTTTTGGTTCCTACAGGAGGAGGATAAAAGTACAGAAGTGGGCTCACCTCCTTCCTCACACCACACACTTCGGTCTCTCATGTGTGTGACACTTGTTCCCAGAATGCCACATTCTGCACATCAGAATTGCATGTGAGGTCAGGTCATTTGGTCCAGCACAGATTGAGAAGGTTAAAAGTTCACATGATGACTACTGTGCATTTTGTTAGACTTCAGGCCTTGGTTCCTGTCTGGGACTGATTTGGCTACTATTGCAACACAAGTAACGACAGAAGTCAAAAGGAGAAAACAAATGTCCAGTGGGGAATTTGATATTCAGGAGAAAAGTGCTCTTTCAACAAAGACAGGCAGTGACCACAACTGTTTTTACAAGGGATGAGGGGAGAAAAAATTTCAAAAGGCAACTTTAGAAATGTTTAAAGACAAGGGGAAACTCTCCAAAATAGCTGTTAAGAATGGCTCACCAGCAATGAGGTTTTTACTCCTGTCTGATTTTCCCAAGCTGATAGACATGGATTTGCTAGGAAGGGTCATTCTCATCAAGGACACCTATGTCTTGCTGCCTAGGGACTGGAATGTTGGAACTTCAGCAGTGGGAGCCTTACTGGGAAAGGATGAAACCATACTTCAGTCTGGTTTCTGTTCCTCAACTGAGAGGACTCCTCGCACAGGCCTCCCCTTTAGACTCCAGGCACGCAGACCTTCCTGTGTGATGTTTGTTCATTTTCATGTGAATAAGGCCATGGCCATTAGTTCAGCTTCCTGGGGACCAGTTTGCTGCTCTGCTCTGTGGCCAAGGATCACAACTCTATCAGCCACCATCTGTGCTATGCCTCTATTTAGTGCATTGGTAGCTGCGAGAAACCAGATAATGTAGTGCATTATTAGTCAAGAGAAAACCAGGTTAAGACTGTTTTATCTACTCTTTTCACTTTTTTATCCTGCAGGAGTTTCTTTTTAAATTTTAACATATTGTCTTAGTTACTTTTCTCTCCTTGCTGAAACAAAAATACCTAATACCCAAAGTTAAAGGGGGGAAGGTTTAATTTGGTTCACAGTTTGTGGAGGTTTCAGTCCATAATCATCTGGCTCCAAGGCAGGGTGGCGTGGCAGAGGGGTATTGCAGAGGAGAGACAGTTCATGGCCGCAGAAACAGCAAAAGCAAGCAAGAGAAGGAGACAGCAGACAGGCCTCTTTCTCTCATATTGTATGCAGGCTACCCGCCCGAGGGTGTGCATAGTACTCACACCCTTAATCCCAGAAAAGCCTACCCTTTCAGGACTGCATGGGGCTTTGAGGGGACATCTAGATAAACCATAACATATATATTTATCCAATTGTTTGGTAATATATGCTTGTGTTATAAAAAACAGTAAATCAAATGCAGCCCGGAGCAATTCTCCCTCATTTTTGTCATACACTGAATGCCTGTTCTCCCTGTAGGAATCTGCTACTTTCAGTTTTTCACAAATTCTTGTACAGTTTTTTTCCATATTGGTATGGTTCAAGAATGGTTTGTCCCACCAAAACTCATGTTGAGTCTTAATTCCTTCAGTTTGGCAGTATTGGGACAAGAAACCGTGAGAGGTATTTAGATCATGGGGCCAGGGTTCTCAAGAATAGATTAATGCTGTGTCATAGGAGTGATTTCTTGCTTTCACCTAACTGGATTATTTCCAGGAGCAGGGCATTATAAAGCAAGGTTATCACTGGGTACTGTTTCTCCTGCACACATCACGCTGCCCTTATGCTTTCCCTCCGTGCATGAACCAGCACAAGGCTCTCATCAGAAGTCAAGAAGGTGCCAACACCATGTCCTTGAACATCCTTACCTCCAGAACTGTAAGCTAAATAAATCTCTTTTCTTTATTAATGTCCCAGTCTTAGGTATTCTGTTACTGCTACATATAATGGACTTAAACATATGTACATAAGAAATTTGCATATACAGAGAGACAGATGTCATGAAATCTCACTTACTGTAGATTCTAAGTAAGTCAAGTTCATAGAATTAAGAAGGAGAATGACAGTTACTAGAGACTAGGGGAGGGCAATATTATTTGTAATAGATATTAGCAAATTTCCTTTCATACAGTTATTTCTTTGTAGTATACAAGTTTTTTATAATACGTGTCCCACCTTCCATCATATAAACATTAACTCATGGTTACGGGTGCTACTAAGTTACCCAGCATGTGAAAGGCCCTGAGTTCCACTCCTAGTGCCATAAAAAAAAAAACTCAAAGAACAAAGTCCTAAAATTAAGAGTCAAACTGTAAAACCCTTAAACAAATACATAGGTAGAAATCTTTATAACTCTAGATTCGATAATGAAATTCTAGACATGATACCAAAAGCTCAAGCAACAACTGAGGAAAATAGATAAAATAAACTTCATCAAAATCTAAGACTTTTGCTGGGGACATAGCTCAGTGGCACGAGTGCCTGCTTGGCAAGCACAAGGTCATGAGTTCAACCCCTAATATCAAAAAAAAAAAAAAAAAAAAAAAAAAGACTTTGTGTATCAAAGAAGTGAAAAACTGCAACTCACAGAATTGAAGATGATATTTGCCAGCCATATTTCTGTTCAGTGTCTAGTATGATTCTATGTTTTCTTAGATTCTGTATGTGTGTGTTTGGCATCCATTAACTACAAGGCTAAACCAGCAGCCAAAGAGTTTTCCTTTCTCCTGTGGCTCAGTCTACCTGGAATTCTACTTTTTCCTTCAGCCTGGCTGATACAACCCAGGTGTGCTACCGCCTGCCTTCTTAGTGAACTTTCTCACTCCAAGCCAGTATTTTTCCAACCGGAAGTCATCCTAGGGCCAGGTGCCAGGCAACTAGAGACCACTACCATAGCCCATGCATAGTGGAATTACTCAATCGTGTCCAAGCTTTTTACTCTGCCTCTCCTGCCCTTCTTGCAGGAACCTTACTGAAGGCTCTTCCTGGCCCTCCCTCCAGTCCTGTGCCTCCTGGCCATCCCAGTGTCCCCACCCACCCTGCGTGTCCTGGTATGTTCCTTTCTCCTTCTGTCAATGGCATTGATCTCTCAGTAAATCCCCTCTATAAATTAAATCCTGCATGTACAGAATCTATGAAGAATTATTACAACTCACCGACAAAACTACAACTCAATTTAGGAACAATCAAAGAACTTGAAGAGGCATTTCTCCAAGGAAGATAAGCAGATAGTCAAAAACCACAGGGCAAGGGTGCTCCACATCGTTAGTCACCAGGGAAATGCAAACGAAAACCACACACGCATAAAAGGTGAACGCAATTAGCACCTCTGAACTGGATATTTAAAAATGATTAAAAGAGTACGTTTTATGTAATGAATATTTTTACCACAGTAGGAATATATATATATGCATATATATACATATATATATATATAATTGTATTAGTCCGTGTTCTCCAAAGAAACAACCAATAGGATTTGTCCATTTGCTCTCTTGCTTGTTTATAGATTATGAGATATCGAATGCCTCATATGATTATTGTGGCTTAGTTCCATGATGAGTTTTTTGCAAATTGGAGATCCAGGAGCTGAGGGTGAAGTTTGAAGGTCTGAAAGCCAGGAATGCAGAGGTAGAAAAAGCAGACCTTCTGTTCTATGCAAGTCTTCAACATGGATGAGGCTCCTGCGGTGGACAGGGCCCTTTGTTTTACTCACCAATTCAATTGCCAGTCCCTTCCGGAAACACCCTCACAGACATACCAGAAATAAGTTTGATCAACTAACTCTCTATACACCTAAATATGAAAAATAAAATTAACCACCATAACCACAGACCATAAAAATGCAGATAAAGCCAAAGAATCACAGTGAGATTCCACTTCAGTCTACCAGGATGCTAGAATGAAAACTAATAAACTAACACACACACACACACACACACATGCACAGGCCCCGAAACCAGAATACAGCAAGTGCTGGTGAGGTGTGAAGGCCCTGGGACACTGCTACATTACTGTAGGAAGTCAAGGAGCAGTTTCTCAGAGCATTAAACACAGAGTCCCATTTGACACAGCAGTTCCACAGTAGATATATACTGCACCCAAGAGACATGAAAACACACAGCCATTCAAAACCATGTGCACAAATATTCACAGCGGCACTATTCAAAATAGTTAAAAGTGGAAACAATGAAATGTCCATCAGTCGATGAGTGGGGAAGGAAATGTGGTATATCCATCTAATAGAACATTATTCCACAATAAAAAGAAACTAAGTACAAGCGAGTACTGCAACATTATGATTGAAAACATTACACTAAACTTACAAAGCCAGTCACAAAAGGCCACTGATTGCATGGTTCCATTTAAATAGACTTGTTGGAATAGGCAAATAGGTAGCAACTGAAAGATTTGTGGTTGCTTAAAGCTGGGGACACAGGGAAGTGGGGGGGTCAACACTGAAAGGTACAGGGTTTGTCTGTGAATGATGAAAAAGTTCTAAACCTGACTATGGTAATGGTTGCACAACTCTGAATGTACAAAAAACCACTGATTCATACACTTTGGGGAGTTGTATAGGATGTGAATTATATCTCAAACTATTGCAAAACAAATGTAACCTCATGACCAAGAAACGCAAGCCCAGAAATCCAAGGGATCTCAGTGGTGGAGCGTTCATGATCACCTGCAGCACTCACAAGACCACTGAATTGTGAGCGACCATCGCAGTCCAGCACGTCTGCAGTGTTCTCTGAAAATTCTCCATTCTAAGTACCATGAATCCACGCACACCACTCACCAGGTGGTGGTAATTTTAGGCCAGTAAGCTTTCCAACCACCACGTTTACCTCATTCATCATCATTTAACTCCAGGTTTTTCTCCATATTGAAATGCACTATAAAATGAGAGAAACATGGCACTCTCAAGGCAGAGGAGGCAGATTCCACCAGCAGTCTGCACCCAGGTGATTTAAAGCAGTAGTTTTAGACACATATAACAAGTTACATTGTTAATGAATCAAGTAAGCAGGTGCAGCAGGGCAGTATTCAAAGGTCATTCATCATCCAAACATCCACTGCAAAGCACAATTTATTCTACTGTTAACTGAATCTTTTGATTGACCTCATAAAAAGAGATCCTGCAAATCAATAAGGAAAAGACCTACTGGCTAAGACCATGCACTCGCTTTTCCCAGAGGCAAAACATGTAAAACTAGGATTTAAGTATGAAAAAATGCCCATCCTTTGAGACACAAGTTAAAACCACCACCAAATTTCCATATTTTCCTCTGCCCCAATGGCAAATATTAAAAAGTTCAGGGATAGGGTAGGTTGTCAGAAGCAGTATGAAATAAGACTCCAGCATTATTGGTGCAAAAGTAAATCCGCAGTCTCTCCTGAAAGAGATTAGCCAGCATGTGATACCAGGTGGGACCCTCTTACCCCGGGGCACAGCAATTCCCTTCTAGAAGTCATGCTACAAGTGCATTTTTCTCTTTCTGGGTCTTTTCTCCTGTCTTTCTTAACTTCCTTTTTTCACTGATTCAAGTGAAGTCAATAAAGGGGTAATAAATCCCATAAATTCAATGGAATTAATTTCTTTTTTGACTATAGGAATTGACAGTTAAAAAAAAAAACTAGACGCGTTAATTATTAAAGAGAAACCTTAAAAGTTTCTTCCATGACGGTTCACAGCTTAAAAGAAATAAATGAAGCGCTCAAAATACTACTACACTATTGGTTGGGTGAGTAATCCTATTCAGCCAAAACTGGCATTGTCTGAGTCCAATCACCAGTATAAGCGCGACCTGAGCGCCCCCTGCTGGTTAAAGGCAAAACAAATTTGAGGTAGAAAGTTTTTACCAAAGCTTTTTCTGGAGAACTACAAGCATTGTATTTCCTCAGACTTCCTGCTTGTATTGCTTGCCCTCCCGTAACTCCCACCACTTTTCTTTCGTCAGATAAACTTACCTCCCACTTCTCAGGAAAGATCAAGGTGCGCTGATATTCTTAATCTCAGCTCCTAAAGCTGTCTACTCCTTTGTACCCTGTTGTATCATTGTTTGTGCCAGCTCTGCCCTTCTTATTTTGAGTTCTGGTCTCTTCCAGTGCGTCTCTCCCCTGTACTGCCTCACCTGGGGTGAGCCCAGGTGTGATGGAGACGCACCTGGGCTCACCCCACCCTGCCTCATGGCTCCATCTCACCTTGTTGTACTTGATTCCTACTCTCTCCCTAATCCAGGTGTTTTGTTGTTATTGCTGTAGTTGTTGTTTTTAAAGAGAATAAAACCAAACAAAATGAAACAGAATAAAGCCAATCAAAACAAAACAATGAAAGCAATACAAGACTTCAAAATAAGATAATAGGAAAACAACAATAGCTACCATGCCTCTTGTTATCTTCAAAATAGCTGCCCATACCACCAGACATAATAAAATCAAACAAAATAGAACAGAATAAAACCAATCAAAACAAGTCAGGTGTGGTGACGCACGCCTTTAATCCCAGCACTCGGGAGGCTGAGGTAGGCAGAGCGTTGTGAGTTCGAGGCCAGCTTGGGCTACAACACGAGCACAAGGTCAACCTGAGCTACATAGTGTGACCCTGCCTCAAAAAGTAGGGCTGGGAGTTTGACTCAGTGGCTTAAGTGCCTGTCTGGCAGGTGCGAGGTTGTGAGTTCCATCCCTGGTGTTGAAAAAAAAAAAATCAAAACAGAACAATGAAAATGATACAGGACTTCAAAACAAGATAACAGGAAATTAACCATGGCTACTACCTTCCCTTTTCAGATGTTTCCTCCATTTCACTTTTACAACATCTACTGTACATTTTTTATCCCACTAACTCTTTCAGTTTTTTATACTAGGGAGACAACATGATGTTTACCTATGTGAGTCCAAACCATTTCACCCAGGAGTGGGATCTCAAGTAGCATCCACTTACCTACAAGAGCCTGAAGATTATCTTTCTTTCTAGCTGAGTAGCTTTCCATTGTATAAAAGCGTATCTTCCTTGTCCATTCTGCAGTTGATGGGTAAGTTACCTTTGCTTTTTCCTGGGTCTCCATCACGTGAAGAATTGTCTTCTCTCCTCAGACCTTTATTCCATGAATTTCCTTTCGAGTCAAACATGTTTCTTATATAGAGCATATTGATGGATCTTGTCTCCCAATCCACTCTCCCTGTTTCTTTTTATTGGTTAATTGAGTCCATCTATATTAATGGTTCCAACCAACATGCACTTGCCCATCACTGCCATGCTATCCTCCTGCCGTTGGCCCCCACTTTTCCTCTCCATTCAATTGTCTGCCCTCCTTGGTGATCCCCCTCTGCTGCTGTTCCTAGAACTGTGCTCATCTTTACCTCTCTCCAGATATCCTCTTTGTAGAGTTGGTTGAGTGGTCATGAATTTCTTCAGTTGTTCTTTATCATGGAAAGATCTTATTTCTCCATTAATTTTGAAAGATACTTTTATGAGGTACATCAATCTGGGTTGGAAGTTGTTTTTGTTTCAGGACCTGAAACACTTCACTCCAAGCTCTTCTTGACTTGATGGTTTGTGTTAAGTCTGTGGTGATTCTAATGGATTTTCCTTCATAGATGATTGGTTTCTTTTCTCTAGCAACCTTTAATATTCTGTTCTTGTGCTGAATTTGTGGGATTTTTTTTTTTTTTTTTTTTTGGAACTGGGAATTAAACTCAGGACCTCGCACTTGCCAGACAGGCGTCATGCCACTGACCCATACCCCAAGCCCCTGGAATCTAGATTATTATATGTCTGGGTGTAGATTTGTTTTGGTTATGGCTATCTGGAGTTCTGTATGCCTCACTTACGTGTATGTCAGGTCCTTTTCCCATGCTTGGAAAGTTCTCTGCTATTACTTCTGTAAATAGTCTCTTTATGTCATTTGTGTCTACTCCTGCTCTTTCACTGACACCCACCATTCTTATTTTTTTCCTTTGCGTCGTCTTGCAGCCATTGAATTATTTCCTGGTTCCTTATTATTTTTAAGAGATCTTTCCTTCCTCTATTGCTAGCTGCCATCCTGTCTTAAATGTCTGAGAATCTATCTTCAGTTTCTTTCAAGAGGTTTTGCCAACTTTCAACAGTTTATTTATTTATTTATTTTTTCAAGACAGGGTCTCACTATGCAGTTCAGGCTGGCCTTGAGCTCACTTTGTAGCCCAGGGTGGTCTCGAACTTGCAACAATCCTCCTGCCTCAGCCTCCCAAGTGCTGGGATTACAGGCACGTGCCACCATGCCCGGCTTCAATGGAGTTTTTGATTTCCTGGATATCTCTTGGAATCTATTTCATGCATTCCAATTCTTCCCTATATTGCTCATTCAAGAGTTCCCTCATTTTCCTATGCTCCCCCTTTTTTTATGTCTTCTTTAGATATGCTCAACAACCCTTTTATTATTTGTCATTTCTTCTCTTACCTATTATTTCTGATCTGATTTCTTTTACAGTCTCATGAAGTAGTTTCTTTTACTTCAGTTGCCATCATCCCAGAAATTTCAGGTGTGTTAGCTTTCAATTTCTCCCATGTCTGTATCTCCTGTACTTGTTCTGTGTGGGCTGAAAGTCTGAGATTGCCTTTTGCTCTTTTGCCTTACATTTTCCTGGTTTCCTCCTGACAAGCTGGTTGTGGGGTCCCACCTACTTCCCGTGTTGGTTACTCATCTGTGGTGTAGGGGAATGGGTCAGGCACCTGGATTTTTCCTAACCTAGGTTCATGGGGAGGATATGGGTGTGGGTGGGCTTCTCCGAGGTGTGACTGGCTCGTCCTCCAAACCCACACTGGCTACAGGTCCCTGATGGCAGCCATTGGACTCACAGGGGTGAGGTTTGCTCTTTCTTCTCCCAGCCAAAGTGGGCTACCTGGGGAAGGGCCCTGATGGTGGTCTGGATGCATGCGGAGGCGGGGCTGGCTGCCGCTTCTACCTGCCTGCGCTGGCTGCAGTCCCCAGTAAGTTTCCACACTTTACCTGCTGGTTCATGTTGTTACTGTTGCTTCTGATTTTTCTGCACCTCTGGCCCTGCCTGTCCATCGTGTGCAGTGGTGCTGCTTCCTCCAGGTGACCTTGGCCTTGGGTTTTATGAACACTCCCCCTTCAGCCCCACCAGCCCAGGCCCCACATTAACTTTCTTCTGTTGCTAATTTTTGTGTTTTCTCCATCATCAACTTCTTTTAGCTCTCTGAATACTTGTTATAAATCTTATTTTAAATTCCCTATGTTGAAAATACTCATGAGTAGCTTTTGTTTTCTTGGTGGAAACCCAACTACTATCATACTCAACACAACAGTGAGCTATTCCAACTCTGTATGAAAAGCTCATTGGGAGGGCTTTATTATGAGGGGGGATGTAATCTCCTACATGGGACCCTCCCTGGAGTAAGTCATTATCCAAAGTTTCACTTTTTAAGTTGTCTTTAGGAGCAGAACATACACAAATGCAACTCACTGTGCTCAAATTTTTGTCTGGTAAGGCTGGTTGATGCACTCTACAGAAAGATCTACCTTATCAAACACCTTAGACACCTTAAGAGATTGAGGCATGAAAGAGTAAATGAATGGAAACATTTTAATAAGAGGAAACTTTCAAAATCAAACATTTGCTTACACGAAGACAGACCTGAAATTTTTATGTTTTTACTAAAATAGAAAATCCTATTAGCCAGGTGTGGTGGCACACACCTGTAATCCCAGCACTTGAGCCACAAGTTTGAGGCCAGGCTGGACTATATAGAGACCCTGTCTCAAAAACACTGAAACAAAACAAAACAAAATACCCCTATAAATAGAATGTATAAATGATTTTTCACAAATGCATTAAAATAATTCCTGCATATTTTAAATTTGGTTATAATGTTTTCCAGGTTATACAGCACAAAAATAAGCAGTTTCAAATTGTATCCCAAATCAGGGTAGGTTTGGCCCTAAATCATAACTAGCAATAGTAATTAGCATTAATTTTATAATTGAGTTTAAACTTTAAATACTCCAGGATCTAAAAGTGTTCATTTTATTAAGTAGATGGAGGATATTATGGTCATGGGAGCACGTTTCTAGTTTCTGTGACTGATTCGTGGTTCAGTGATGGGATTAAGGGTGTGAATGCTACACCCACTCTAGGGTGGGTAGCCTGCGTACAGTATTACTGGGCAGAAAGAGTCCTCTCGCTCCTCCCTTTTTACTTTTGCTGCTTTTGCTGTTTTCTGCCACCATGCATTGTTGCCCTCTGCCATGTGCCACTCTACCTTGGAGGCAGCCAAGTACAGACTGAAAAATCCACAAACTGTGAGCTAAATAAACCTTTCCTTCCTTAATTTTAGATGTCAGGTATTTTGCCTCAGAAATAAGAGAAAAGTAACCAAGACAGAGGAACAAGGATCATTTTGTAACATAATTGTGGCAAAAATTTGCATTACATTACAACCAAGAAAATACATATCTCAAACACTATTTCTTTAATTTCTGGTAAACATTTCAAATTTTGAAAGTATGTTTCATCACCTCTGGTCTTCTGGTTCTGGAATTGAGTTGACTTGGTTTCTCTACCATCACTGTTCCTGGGACCATCTGTACATACCTACTGGTTACTCAATACAGACCCATCAGATAAAATTAAAATGCTGCAATTTGACCAGAATAATGTTCTCTTGCCTTATAGATGACTCTCAGTATGACACTTGATAATTTTAGCTTTGATTTACTAGCCAAAGCTGCTATACTAACAACAGCAAAACAGGTTTCCTACACTAAAACCTTTAAGGTTTTCCCCAGGATGACCAAAAATAAAAAAGTGCAATTTAAACATACAATCCTACACAAGTATTGATATCTAACTTCTAATGCTAATTTACACATTAAGACTCACTTGGTTATGCTATTTAAACCTTTACTGTACAGTGTATTTGGGTATTTAACTTTTTTCCTCATATCGGGTATTTCATGTTACACTGATAGAGGGCATATGACATAGTACCATAGATAGCTGTTAGGTAAAAATATTGTAGGCAGTCAGACAGGGCTGGGCCCTGGAGACATCAATGCAGAAGACAACTGTGGTGGCAGTGTTCGGAAGCCAGTCTTCAAGAAAAAGAACTACTCACCCATGTACTTTCCCTAGAGAGGAACAGCAGGGATTGATATTCTAAGCAGACCTCGATCACCTAGAAGTGGAGGACCCGACCTCCTCACCCACAGCCCCCTCCCAGGTGAGTCCTTGTCCAACCCGTGTGCCCTTGCTACATGATTTGCTTCCCAATTTGATCCCCATTTGATCAGTATTACTCGTTGCTGTATTTGTTGTAACCTTATTAGTCTGCCAGTCTTGCCCCACCTCATAGCCAACTTGTGATTCCCCACTGGATCAGTATTACCTAAGCGACTGTACTTGTAATCTTGATGGACTGTAGTTCTGTCCCACCTTAAACCCTCCTCCCCTCCTGGCTTTGTTCAGTGAACACCCTTGAGAAGTGGGGTTGGCAGGCAACCCATTTTCCATGCCCCTTCTGTCCCTCTTAGAAGCTTTCTTTTTCTCAATAAATTCTTCCTACTCTTAACCTCCATTGTTCCCAGAATTCATTCCTCGAATTTAGAGAACACAAACTTGGCATTTTGGACATCTAGCAGGTTGAGAGTTGTATTTCCCCCACATCAACATGACTGCCAAATAATCTAAATAATGTAAGGGAAATACTCTAACTCTCAGGCAGGCAGCATTAATCTGGACTTCTCCACTAGGAAACATAGGCTCACTAGTTTAAACGATTTCCACCAAATAAATGTGCTAATAAGCAACAGAGGGAATCCAACTTCAATTTTTTTTTTTTTTTTTTTTTTTTTTTTTTTTGTGGCACCGGGGATTGAACTCCCAACCTCGTGCCTGCCAGGGCAGGTGCTTAAGTCACTGAGCCAAAATCCCAGCCCTGGTTTTTTGAAGCAGGGTCGCATTATATAGCTCAGGCCGGCCTTGCACTTGCATTGAAGCCCAAGCCGGCCTCGAACTCACAACGCTCCTCCTACCTCAGCTTCCTGAGTGCTGGGATTAAAGGCATGGGCCACCACGCCCGGCTTCACCACACAATTGAGGTTGCTCCTGAACTCATATAGCCTAGACTGACCTCAAATGCACAGTGATCCTCCTGTCTCAGCCTCCCAAGTGCTGGGATTCCAGATGTGTACCACCACACCCAGTCAAAATTAATACTCTTCCTCAGGGTAGTAATTCAGTGTGATCCCAGAACAAGCAGCATTACCTGGACAGTTGTTAGAAATGCAGGTTCCCAGGACTCCTTAGCCTGTGACAGTCCACGGCAGGGCCACAGATCTGTGTCCAACAGCCCACCCAATGATGGGCTGATGCATGCTCAGCTTTGAAAGTCACTGCTCTAACACATTGTCCTTTGAGCTTTACTTGGAGCATACTGAAATACACTGTCTGTCCTCAGCAACATTTTTAGGTTCCTTGGAAATACAATGATCTGATTGAGCAAGTTTTTGACTTCATGATGGTGAAAATGTGATACATATTCATGATTCTGAATGTTTATCTTTTCCTAGCTAGCAATATGCATGATGCTCTCAACGCTGGACAGCAACAGAGCTACAGCTCCCATTCAGCCTACAATCATGGGGATAAACTGCTATCTTACAGTGTACTGTGTTACTAAGCTATGATATCTAGTAGGTTAGGTGTATTAAATGCATTTTCTTTTTTTTTTGCCACACCGGGGATCGAACTCACAGCCTCATGCCTGCCAGACAGGCGCTTAAGCCACTGAGCCAAACTCACGGCCCTAAGTTTTTGAGGCAGGGTCGCACTATGTAGCTCAGGCCGGCCTTGCGCTACCGTTGTAGCCCAAGCTGGCCTCAAACTCACAATGTTCCTCCTATCTCAGGCTCCTGAGTGCTGGGATTAAAGGTGTGCGCCACCACACCCAGCTTAAATGCATTTTCAACTTTATATGATGGGCATTCAGGATTAAGTTGAGGAATACCCATGCAATTTTACACATTACCTCGGAGGTCAGAAGAATTTAGTGTATTATACTCTATTGCAGAAAAGTCAATGCTAACCCTAAGTAAAAAGTTGGATGTTACATAGTCTGACTGTTACTGGATTTTCCTCGTAAGAGAAAATGTAAAAGCTATGCCAAGTAAGCAAAGGCATTAAGAATCTAAAAAGATTTTTTTTTTTTAACCTAACATCTAAGACTCTTGAAACAGATGTTCTGCCTGCCTTGCAAGGACCTACTGAAATCAGTGGACGCTCTCCCATGACTGACTTTATTATCGCTCACCATAATTAACAGTAGGTGCAAGAGAACCAAGTAGAGAAATACTGAATGCTTAACATTCAAGGACCTAAAAGTTAATAAAAGTAGCAGGCTATTAAGAAAGAAATTGTGTATGAAAGAATATTAGAAACTAAAAATTTCATGATGTGACTTGTAAAAGGTCTGTTTGGAAGTTTTCCAACTTCAAAATACCATGAAGGAAATGCTGCCTTCATTTGAGTGTTTCTCTAGTCTAAATTCCAAACCCAAAAGAAAATTGTATTTGTGGCACCATAAATTCAAAGTATTTCACCTGACGATACTACCACTTCCCATGAACATTTGGGCAAGTGTGCCTCACCAGAGAGTACTAATTACTTTGCTTAGGCAATTTTTCTTTAAATACATGTCAGTGATTTGTTCTTTTATATACTGAATATAGAAAATTTTATAGAAAATAATTTTAAATGTAGTGAATATTAAAATGTTTAGTTTTTAAGATAAACCACAAATTTTCAGATAATCAGAAACTCAGAATGAAAACAAGGTAATCAAGAAGAGTTAAAGGTAAAATAAACATTTCTACTTTCAGGCAATCTTTATTCCTAATGACAAAACAAAAAGGCTTCCTAGTAAAATAATGGCAAATTCCCAAGGTAAGTATTTGCTTCTAATTTATAGTGAACTCTTCTTCTATCACATTTACTAAAGGTTCTTGAGATGTAAAGGAAAATTCTGTGTATATAGTGTATCTATGCTATTACTTCTTGTATAGGCAAGTAAGACTGATACTATGAAATAAGACATGGTATTTAAAAATTCCATACAATATAAAAAATCTACCTCAATTTATCTAAATGGAGTTGTGAGAACATGAAAGACATTAAAATAGAACTCTAAACTGGCATGGTGGTGCACACCTGTAATCCTAGCACTCGGGGCTGAGGTAGAAGGATCACTGCAAGTTCAAAGTCAGCCTGAACTATAAAAGTATGCCTTTAAAAAACAATAGTAAACTCAATTTCAAATTCTTTTAAGCTCAACATGTTGTAAATGCAGTATCACAATTTTTAAGTCCACATACTATATTTTACCCATGTAAGTCTGTAAATGTCAGGTAGTATCTCCTATTTCTGTAAATGCTACCTGAAATATTCAGTAATAAAGAATATTTCAAAAGGAGAGCAGGGAGAAATGTAGCAGAATTATAACTAGAACCATTTGCTAGTAAGAGTTTGGAAAAATACTAATTTATAATTAATTTCTTCTTTAACTTCTTTAAAGACAATTTACCTCCTCAGTCAGCAGGCTGAGGATTAGTGCTACTGGCCTTCTGAGAAAACCTGGCTTCCAGAGGAGTCGTACCTGACAACCCCAGACTGGCTCTGCCTGATTGATTTTAAAGCAGGCATTAGCATTCTTCCTGAAATGAGCTATGTACCTTTCAGAACACTCACATTTAACCTTGAGAGCTCTAAGTTTCAGCTATAAAACAATGAACTTCATTCATCAAATGTCAGGGAAAAAATTTTAACATAAGGAATTAACTAAGCCAGGATAACAGAAGCCCATGTATCAATCAATCAGAAAGAATCAACATTTGTTTAAAGGAATACAGGCGTTATTACACACACCCAACGGCCGTTCTGAGCACCAGAACGCACTCACCCAAGCACCTGTAAAGCTGCCCCACTTGGCAATTTTACTGCGTCTGAAATTTTGATGATCATTTAAGAGCAAGTCTTTCTGAGACTTCCTTCAATCAAAGCCATAATTTGAAACACACAATAATGGGATTTAAATTACTTACGAGAAGCACTGAAAATACAGTATCAGTAATCCCTATGTATCTTTAGATTCAGAAAAATGTAACTAAAAGCCGTATTTTTCTAAAACGGGAAGGAATGTGACTTTTCCCTAGCATTCCCAAAGCAACACAGACGCTGTGACCCCAGGGCCTTGCTGCCTAGTTTCAGAAAATCTCCAGAAATAAACCGGGCCAGCACTTCTGTTTGTTCAACACAGAGTCTCTTTATGCTGCCTAGATTGTCTCCAAACTCTTGGGCTCAAGGGATCCTCTTGCCTCAGCCTCCTGAGTAGCTGGGATTACACACCTGCCCCAGGGCACCCAGCTTCCAATACTTTGCTTCTTGCGAGGCCGAACCCTTAAATACAAACACGCAGCAAGGAGGTCTTCAAGTGCTCACTCCAGTCTACAGTGTTGAGATACAACCAGCATCCAGATAGATAAACCTTGGGAGAGAAGGTTAACAGGAAGGCAAGCAAAGCAGCAGGAATTCACTCTCCCGGTGAAGCAGTTCAGGGTCACTTCTTTCTGGCGCAGTTCTTCAATTAAAAAGCAGCAGTCGAGTAGAAGCTGCACTGTGAAGACCTGTCCTGCACATTAACAAAGACTCACTAACCAGTGCTAGAATCCTAGTAACAACATGATGTGTGTGATGTGAGACTAGCGCATGTGAACGACAGCCAAAGAACCCTAAGGTCAACCTCTGTTTCCTACCATATTTCAAGAAGTATTTAAAATTTTAGTTTTAGCTCCTTTGCCTCGACTATGTTGCCCAGTAAAAAGATCTTTGTGAGCTATTAAATAGCAAAAACAAAAAAATGAATAAACGTCAACCAGAACTAGTCTCTGAGTAAGTGAAATGTTATTTCAGGAACTTCTTGCTAAAAAAAATTTTTTTTCTTTTTTTTTCTTTTTTTTTTTTGGTCTTTGAGACAGGGTCTCATTATGCAGTTCAGGCCAGCCCTGAACTCACTTTGTAGCTCAGGCTGGTTTCGAACTTGCAATGATCCTCCCGCCTCAGCCTCCCGAGTGCTGGGATTACAGGCATGCACTACCATGCCCAGCTCAAAAAAAAAAAAAAAAAAAAAAAAAAAAAAATTTTTTTTCCTTAGAAGTCTGTATGTCCTACATGCCTTTATCCTATCAGGCTAAATAGGTTAAAGTGTAACAAAATCAACATTACTTTTAAGAATTACTGGTAGCATCTGTTTTTAAGTTTAATATCACAATCTTTTCAATTAATAGAATACAAAGGTTCTCAGGACTGTGGAAAGATGGCTAAACTTCACTTTAGACTCAGGGTAACAGGAAAGCAACTTTAAGGATGAGTATAGGATAAACAGAAGTGGGTCTCTGCAATTTGAATTTTTATTTTTTATTTACTTATTTAATTTTTTTGGTGCCAGGGATCGAACTCATGACCTCACGCTTGCCAGGCAGGCACTTACGCCACTGAGCTAAATCCCCGGCCCTGAAAGTGAATTTTTAAACATCAGATTCATTAAAAAACTTTAAAGAGAACTAAACTATTGTCACAAAACTTGAAAAGGGAATGGATTTTGAGTAATCAAAAGTCTGTGAATTCCAAGACCTATGTTCCCTGATAGTGAATATGGTCCAGGAACAGATGGGTAAGTGCATTCAGACCTACGCTTAAGAGTTGCCATTAGGAATATTTTATACTTAATCTTGTCAAAGTAAAAACTCAAATGCAATTTTTAAAGTAGCATCGCTCCTTGACTCTTTTTTGATATTTTATCCACTAAAAATTTACTTAGGAAAACAAGTTACTTAAAGAAGCACCCAGTTCCAGAGTAATCTGGCACATTACACAGTGTGAAATCACTCGATACATCTATGATACACAAACACATGTATAAACATTTTATTTTAATAATACTCTATCATTTCAATTTAATCATTCCATTATGAAAATTTCTTAATTGAAGATAGAATATTTCTTTAAAACTCTAAATTAAACAGAGTTTTATCAATTAAATTTATAGCAATACAGTCATTAGAAATACATAGTTTTCATTTTATAATACTTCCCCTTCAAAATTTGTCATGTTTGTCACATTTGTAAAATACAAGGCACCTAATGCTATGAAAGAATATGGTATATGTAGTGTAGGTGTACCAGATCTTTTCTCAAATATTTATTCTCTTTGAAGTTCCACCAAATTTGCACAAACATACTTGTTATATAAACTTTTTTTCTGTATAGTTAATTTGTGATACTCTACAAAACTCAAAAATATAACCCGTGCCTATTATCAGCTGCTTATGCTATGCATTTTACCTGTCAGAAACACTGATGTACATACTTAAAATGACTTCTTGAAAACATTTTTATAATATAGTCCAGCATCTAGCAAACTGTGAAAATAAAGTCTTCAGAATACTAGGATTTTACTCCTTGATTAGTTAAATGATTTCTTCAACTGGAATTCTTGAGATATGTAAGGCAGGGTGGTCCTTTAGAGGGACTGTGGTCTGGAAGGTCCTGTAATTGTAGTGATATGTACACAGCTACATAGCAAAGTACTTCACTATGAAAATGAAGAAAAAACATGAGGAAAATATATTTAGAGTTTCAAAGAACTGAAACTGTTATTTTTCAGACTAGGCACTGAAACATTTTTCTACAAAAACTTGCCAGAGATTGTCTCTTCGCTGTATAATATTCCACCACCAGGCTAAAAACAAAGCAGAAAAAAAGACAGACATTATTAGATTATAATTTTCATAGTTTTTATCTTCTATAGTTTATATTTTTAAAATCAAATTACAGTGGTACTTCAGTTCAAGAACTTAATTCTTTCCATGATTCTGGTTGAAAACCAAACTGGATGAGAATCCAATCAAATTTCCCTATAAGGTCAACATTGAACCTAACCGTTGAATTTGATCTTAACATTGAAATAGATATGTCATGTATACACAGGTCTCTGGACTGGGAAAATACCAGGTAGCATTCTACATGGCTCAGTAATTAACATTTATTTAGCTGTAAAAATATGAACAACAAATAAAAACCTGAAATTATGCAAGTGACTATATAGAGAGGAGGGGTGGTAGGAAGATACAGAACCGACAGGCAGGTTCATCTACGGGGTGGGAACAGAGAAGCTCATCCACATTAGTGAAAAAGTCAATGAGGACACGAAAGATGGAGAAAACAAGAAACAGAAATATAAACACAGTATATAAAGATACAGGGAGGTAAATACCAAAAGAACCACCTAAGAGTTTCAAGTGATTTCCTCATAGAGTGGGAATAGAATGAAAGCAAGAATGGCAGGACAGGGGAGGGTGGGTCAGAGAAAGCTGCTCTGTACAAGAAGTCTCATGGAACCAGAACTCAGACTATGGGCATGCGTAATCATCATGACAGTAACGACGACGCTGAAAGCAACTCAGAGGGGTGCGGGACGCAGCTCCGTGCTAAGGGCTGACCCAGCACAGGTAAGACAGACACTAGGCTTAAATCCCTACCACTGAGGAAGGGTGGGGGACGACCCACCAAAGAAAAACAAAAAGCCAAAATAACCAGCCCTAGATGGAAGGCACATTCCCATTGGTTTTTGTTTCTCTTTTTTTTCTTTTTTAGACAGGGCCTTCCTACACCTTTCAGGTTGGCCTTGAACTCACTATGGTGCCCAGGCTGTCTTTGTGCTCACCTGATCCTCCTGACTCAGCCTCTTACAGGTGTATGCTACCACAAGCTAGAGGCAAATTTACTATGAAACTTAAGGCTCAAGGCCAAAATGAGTGTTTACAACAGTTGCACAACATTCTAGGTGGGTAGGGAAAACCTAGCTTCAATTGGAAAGTGTTTCAAAAGAAACTGCCTTAAAAAAGCTCAGAAGGAAGGAAACTAAGCCTCCAGAATTCTAGTGACTTATTGTGCTCTAGTATTCTAAATAAATAACCAGTTCTATATCTGCCAAAGATATATATTGAATTTATTTCAAGCATTCATTAGCAAACCATTAACTACCATGTACCATTTGTGTCCTTTAAAAAATATAAAAGACAGTATTTTTAAAAACTTTTAAAATGAGAAAATGTTCCTGAAACATTGTTAAATGAAAAAGCAGGGCCAGGGATATAGCTCAGTGGCACAAGCACTTGCCTGGCAAGCGCGAAGTTGTGAGTTTGATCCTCGGTACCCCCCAACAAAAAAAAAAATCTGAAAAAAAGCAATCATAGAATCAGGATTCATGTTGTATCAGTTACCTGAAACACTGATTATACACTAAATTATTACATTTTTTTCTTTAATAACAGAGAAAAAATACTTTATTAGAATGTCTCATTAAAAAAAAGATGATCCTTAGCAATAAAAATGAATGCTAAAACTTAGTGATCGCTTAAATTGAGTCAGGCCCTAATTTACTTACCAAGTATTTCATATTTCTTACAATCTTATAAGGGAAGCTACCTACTAAAACACCATTTTACAAACAGGAAAACAGGCATAAAGTGGTAAAGAAATTTACATATGGCCACACAGCCAGCATACATAAAGCTGGAATTCAAACACAGGCAAGCTGGAATTAAAATACAGGCACTTTGACTCCAGAGATTATATTGCCTTAAGAATGTACTGCCTTTCAAATATCTATGAAAATTTCTTTTTACATATTATGTGAATAAGAACCTTAATTAACACTGATGCCAGCTCACATACAAACCTGAACTCCAGACAACCACAGCTAACTAGCTCCATCCTCCTGAGAAACACCATGCATAGGAATGAGACTCTCGCACTGCTCACTGTCCTCTGGAGCTCTGACGGAACAAAAAAAGAAGAAAATGTTTACCTTAAGAGTTGAAAGGGAATCTTCAAAATGATCTATTATACTAACTCAAGCTGTGAAGTCAGGATTTAAATCAGTCGTGGAAGCAAAAGTATCACAGGATTCCCCAACAATTTATCCCATGTTCTCTTTGTATAAAATGTAAAAAGCATTCTCTTTATTTTTGCAGTACTGGGAACTGAACCCAGGGCCTGTGCACTGAGCTACATACCCAGTTCTTTCTTTAATGTTTTACTTTAAGACAGAGCCTCCCAGAGTGCTGATATTACAAGTGGGTGCCTCTCTATCCAGCTTCGTTCTCTCTTAAAAAGAAATTGTAAAAAGAAAATCTGAGGCAATGTTAACATATTCTCTTACTATGCTCAAACCAGTAAGTTTTCAACATTAAATTCATTACAGAAAAACAGTAAGTACTTTGGTTTTACCCATCAAAAAAAGCATTTTCTTCTAAAAAGTAGCAATGAAAGAAACTATCTTTTTTTTTTTTTTCCCCTGGCCTTTTCTTTACTATTTTTTTTCTTGGGTATTGGGAATTGAATTCAGGGCCTTGTGCTTGCCAGGCAGGCTCTGCACTGGCTGAGCTACAGTCCCAGCCCTGAAGAGACTATCTTATGACTAAAAAGATTTGGGCAAAATTATTTTTCTCTGGCATAACACAAATTTAAATTATAATCTTGGAATAATTTCTCACAAAATGTCTAAAAGTTAAAGGAGTATGAGACAATTCTCATTTTATTTAGCAAACACTTTGTAAAAATCTATATGTAAACTAAACTTACCTTTGAATTCGATGTTTTCTGCATATAAAGGCAAAAATTCTTCTGATTCCTACCATCACAGGATCCCAGTTATTATAATGGCATAAGAGAGTTGCAATAAAGAATGAAACAAATACAGGGATAGCGCCTGCGAAAAACAGCCAAGAAAACTGCACCTAAAAAAAAGATATCCAGAAAAAAAATCATTAAGGGAATTCTTCCCTTTATGTAAGTTTTCCATTTATAAACACTAGCAAGACTAAGTTAAAACACCAAGAAGATAATGGTAAGCATTAACAATGCATTATTAAGTACCTTATTATTAAAAGAATTTAGGACTTCAACTTATAATTCCTAAATTGCCTAAATTACTGATATTTTCTGCTTGGAAAATGCAAAAGAACCAACAAGGCATACTTATCTCATTCATTAGGCATAGTACACCAAGAGCAAGAATATCTAAAAAAAACTACGCTTCTGTCCTGCACACATTTCCCATTACTGCTTTAGTGATTATTGTTTATTCTCAGGTGAATTCTTCACCCTCAGTTTCATCTTCAAAACCTCACGGTTTAAAAAAATGTTATGCTATATCTGCATTATGTTACAGCTCTTCAGATAGCACAAAAACCAAATGAAACTAAGTGCAACTTTTGCAAACTTTTTATTAACTACTTGCAATAAATTCTGATCATGATACTTAAAACTGGCTTGGGTTATTTATCTAGTAACAAATGAAAAAAATACAAAATATAATAATGACCAAGTAAAATGAAAATATGTAGGAATATCTGCACTAAGGAATGTTAGCCAGACAAGCAGCAAGACAAGCCACAGCAGTAAACAGCTCTCTGATGTCACTAAGGGATGTTCCAATCCATTATTTATCAGTTATCAAGAAAATTAAAATTGAGATGCCATAAAGTTACCAAAACAAAACACTCTTCTTTTTCAGCAGTTTACCTTCACCATCTAAACTCAAGTAGTTGTCAAAAACAACTTTTAAAACCTGCGCTGATTAACTCCCGGGACAGGAGCAACATCATTGGTGGTTTGCTTTAAAAATGATGATGAACATAGTAACTCCCATCTTTAAAACAGGGAAGAAAAACTGTTTTTGCTCTTTGAGTTAAAAAGAAAAGAAAAAGAAAAAAATTTAGATTTTATAGGCAAGACTCCTTGTTGTGGAAAACATACACCATTCCATTTAACAGCACTATTAAATCAGAGTAAACCATGAGAATAACGTCTTTTACGAGGGACTCACAATGAATAAAACAAGAATAATCACAGACAATTTTTAACACACATACCCCATTTGTATGACACATGAACACCAGAGGCTAAGCAGACCTAAAAATACCCAGGTAAGAGTAGTTACTAAGAGAAACTAACAAGTCTTCATTTAGTTGTCAAATTATTGGTAAACTGTTTTTGGAGTTATTTGTCAGGTAGAAATATCAGCACAGAATTGCTTTTCAAATAATGAGAATACACATCACTGAGATTATTCTGCCTTTATCCCACAAAATGCATAAATATTTAAAGGAAAACAGCTTTAAAAATCAGTACATGTTAAAAGCCTTTGATTTTCAAGTAGTCTCTTTTCTACTTACATTAAATCAAAACACACACACACACACACACAGTTATTACTTGAAGCTTACAAAGAGTGACTGCCTAAGTGGCTCTCCCCTGTCTTTAAGCATTAGGCAAAGGCACAGCTCTTTCCTCCTGCTACTCAGGGAGGATACCCTGCAAGGCTGGTAGCAAAAGACCTCTCTTTTCTGTGATGTCATCACTCCCAGTATTTATCATCAGAATGCTGTATCCACAGCCAGACTCTTTAGGAAAGGGAAGAACGCCTATATACTGAGATGAATGCTCACTGAAAACCACATTATTTATGAGCTGCTCATTTCTACAGCAGTGCTGTCATAATGTTAAGAAGTTTAACATCTCCAGAGTTAACTCAGAGATATGATAAAATGTACCTCCTGGGCGGGAGATACAGCTTAACAGCACAGTGCCTGCCTGGCAAGTGCGAGGTCCTGAGTTCAATTCCTGGTAGCAAAGGAAAAAAAAAAGTACCTCCTGCTCCACACCACTGATTTAGAACACAGACATCTAGAACATAATCAATTCGAAACTAGAGCATTATATATAAAGATACTGTCCTTAACCTGGAAATTCAGAAGAAAAAATGCCTTTCTTTGGTATTTTTTCTGTTTCTGTATAGTAAAACATCTCAGGAAAAAAGGTATCACAATATTCATGTTTATATTCATTATACTTCAGATATATCTCTTAGCTTTCATTAGATCTGTTTTAATATCATACTTAAAATACCTAATAAGTAGTTTGCCTTACCTTTTGCATACACATATCAGCTATTATGGACAGAGGTATTGTAAGGCTCAGGGCAAGGGTGCCTATCAATGATGAGGTAAGAAAGCAGCCCCTGGAAAAACATTTTTCTGTATTTAAAATACAATTTAACAAACATTTTCTCTCCTATACTACAGACTTCAGAGACCAAGAAGACAAATAAAGATTTAGGATGGACTAAAACTCAAAAATTAATGTTATCAAAATGATTGCAAAGTTTATCTTCAAATATTAAAAGTATAAATTAGTACAGAAAGTTCAAAGTACTTTACGTTATTTTTCAGTTCTGACTATAGATATTGTCCAACATTGAATATTTACTTTATATTTCATTAATGTAAGGTTAAGTAAGTTTTTACAGTTTTTTTATAACACTTGACTTTTTTGAGTTCTCTATTATTTTTTTTTAAACAGAAGAAAAGTAAGAAATTACAGTAAAACAATTTCACAACACTTGATTAACAAAACAGCAGGGTTGATTATAGGACAATACCTCACAGATAGATTTTAAGAAAGTCATAAGCCAACATGTGACTGTAACCAAAGCAAAAAAATCTCATTATGAAGAAAATTAAACAATGTGTTACTGCCTTGGCTTAACACAGAAAAGAAAGAACTGAGTATTTTAAAGACAATTTTCCTATTTTTCATTTTTATAACAATTGTCCTAACCAAAAGCTAAGCTCTTTCTTTTCTTTTTACCACGAATTACCAATGTTGCAATAAATTCTAAAATAATCTGCATAAAATTTTTGTAGTTGAAAAAAATATACCAAATAGAGATAAACCATTTACAAAGAACAACAATTAGGGTATATAATAAGAAAGTAAGTTATCATCTTTTAAAATTCAGCACATATTTTTGGATATTTATCATTTTTTCATGCCTAAATTCTGTAATCTGGACAACTACTCTGAAGGTAACAAATGCAATATACTAACTAGAGTTAATTTTCTATAATTTTGTTTTGAAATTCTGTATCATCGTTTTTTTTTTGTTGTTGCTGGTTTTTAAAATTAAAAAAAGAAAAGTAAAACCCAACAGTATTAAAAACTTATTTGACTTAATCCAGTTTTTCCCTAGTTAGCTAATGGTTCAATCTTTTTGTTATCAATTAATTTTCAGATTAAAAACAACACATAAAATGCATGTAATGAATGTAAAAATGGATTGAGTAAATAAACTCTAACATTAAAAAGTTTTACATCAGCAAAGAAGTACATAAATTACAATACAAACTAATCTGTAATATACAAAAGGAGTGTGTGGGGAAGATTATCAAGAAAACAGATTTCTTGAGTTACGAAGTGGGGGAGAAAAGTGCAGGCAGAGCTCTGAAGACCTCATGGAGAAAGCTATCTGTGTTGTAGTCTTTTGCAAGGGAAAACTATTCAGTAGTTCCATTTGATATATAATAAAATTCGTTTAATTGTGTATTAAAATTTGTGTTTTTTTCAAAATTTCTATTGGAGCTGGGGATTCAGCTCAGTGGCTTAAGCGCCTGCCTGGCAGGCACAAGGTTGTGAGTTCAATCCCTGATACAAAAAAAAAAAGACCAAATTTCTATTGGACAGAAAAGTAGAAAGTATAAAGTTCTCTATTTAAAAAATCTCTCAAACTCCATACATGATACTGTCTCCAAACTTATTTTAAGCTTATCATAGTCAACATAAGTCAACGATAATATCAAAATATGTTAACATCTCAATCAGTTTGTGATTTACATTTCTGGTCCTGAAAACAAACAAAACAAAAAAGTGTAGGAACACCCAAAGTTTCTTAAGTAAACAATATCCCCTAGCTTCTTATTTAAAATTCATGAGTTAATACTTAACATACACATCAAAAGTCTGAATGTTCATTAGATAATGACCACTTTCATTCACAAAGTGCTCTGCTTTCTAAAACACTTTTACAAGTTTAGAACTTCATATTATTTGTTCATGCATTTGCATTCACTTATTCCGTAAGTACTACTGTGCTCCTTCTATGTATAATGCATCATTCTTTACAATGGGCACAGAGAAGTTCAATACAAAGTCCCGCTCTAATGTAGGCAAGTATGTGCATGGAGGGACGGCCATCACAAGTCAAAAGAAATATGTATATATTTAAACTACCCAGAAGTTAAGATACTGATAACTAATGTCATAGAAGAATAAATAGTACATACCACAACCACAGGAACTCTGAAAGAACCGTTCCAATAAGGCCATTAATGATAATGCACATTAACACTACTTTATTGGGAAACTCAAAGTCCTCAAATCCAGTATAATGAAGTAAAAAGAAACCTGGCCACAAGAGTAGCAGGTTAAACAGACCTACAAAACCTAAATGTGGGGGGGGGGGAAAGATAAAAATTAAAACTTATTTATTTCAATTTTCTAAATTTTAACTCTATTAATAGAAAACACTAGATTTTACACTAAGAACTCCAACAAGTTTCCTTAACTGGAACCTTGGATAGTTTGTTTCTTAGTCTTGTCAGGTCAACACTAGAAAAAACTGTATTGAACAACTGTCTTTGAGGTTCACCTACCCACTCTTCATGAAGCTACTACTGTAGAAATCACATAATGCAAAGTGAAGAGTTTTTAATCTTAGAGAATAATATATAGTGCTTTAGAATTAACTGCTATGGATAAGTTCATGTATTTGGTCTAACTTACTTATGAGGAATTGGGTAGCTTACTCTCTCTCTATTGATTCAACTTGTACTTTGACTGATTGATTTGGGGGGGCGGGTTGAGACAAGGCCTTGCTATGTAGTTCAGGCTGACCTTGAACTCACTAAGTAGCCCAGGCTGGCCCAAACTCTTGGCTATCCTCCTGCCTCAGCCTCCCTAGAGCTGGGACTAAAGGTGTGCATCATGACACCTGGCTGTATTTGTATTTTAAAGCACTTGTGTTAAACTAGGAAGACTGGAGAAACATTTCAAAGAAGATAAATTCTTGTTTCTTGCATTCCAAGACTTCACAAGCTTGTTGGTGAGGAAACATGTATATGCAAATAGCTATTCAACTACATGCAGACCAACTGCTAAGTCTGTGCTCTACAGTCTGAGTACTGGGGTTCTGATCCCAACTCTACCACCGACTACTAATGTTAACCTGATACAAGAAACAGAACCTGTCTGAAGCCTTAGTTTTCTAATCTATAAATATAAAATAATATTTGATTATTTAGATTAGTGGGAAGATTAACAAAAATATTTATAATATATACCACAACACCTGGCACACATACGCACTTAGTAACATTAGCTATTACTAATCACAGAAATTAAGCTTATATATGACTACGTACCTGTAAAGATTATAAAGAACAATGATTATACTATAGAAATGTTTATTGGATTTTCTATGCAATTTAATGTCACAGATCTGCCAGATTCAGGTGGTAACTATAGAGCTTTCTTAAAGGAAATAGATATACATTTTATACTTGGTGTATCACTGAATACTAAACTAAGCCGGGAGCGACTCACAGCTGTCCCGTTCTCTGAAGAACTCTCCGTGGACCGCAAACGAGTCAGCCTTTCCTAGATGGTCTGTACCCACGCACCCCACATGCCACTGCCAAAGGCTGCCTGACTGCTGGAGGAGTCACCTCATGGCTCAACCTAGGACAACTTGACGAGTGCCTAGACGTGCTGACCTGTGCCCCCTGTCCCTGTTCCCACTAGTCTTTTTTTGTTTTGTTTTGTTTGTTTTGACCTCACATTTGCCAGGCAGGCACCGGTGCTGCTGAGCTGTATCCCCGGCTGTTCCCACTAATCACTGGGCCAACTACACCAGTGACCACGCGGTTCTCTCCTCTTCTCTGCCCTGCTCCCTCCACTTCTTTTTTCCTTCAGAAGACCCCACCACTGCTCAACTAATAAACCATGCAGACCAAACCCCAGCCTCACGTCCCGCATTAGAAACCCTAACTTACGGTAATGATAAAAATCAAACACACCAAAGGACACTTAAACTGATAAGTGATCCATGACCTAAAGTAAGTATCACTAAAAGTTACTCTAAGTAAAACACCAAAATTTGGCATTAATGAGAATCAAATCTATTTTCCGTGAAGTGCCAAGTCCATCAAATTCCACAAAATTAACCACCTTTGGACCTAGACACAAAGTGAAATCACTTCCTCTTCCCCAGATCTTCCAGAACCCCGCTCCACATACCATCCTGCCCTTTCCTGAGATGGACATCCAGCACAATCATTTGGATCCACTTACTCTGCCCTGTAATGCCTCTATTCATGTTCCCTGGCCTGGACAGCCCCCTACCATTCCTGACTTCTTCAATTCCTGCCTATTCTAAAGCTCAGGGCAGGTCAACATTGTTGTACATCTTACATCACATATAAGACCAGTATACTGAGTTACATGCTATGAGACTTTCACTGATACGTAATTCATTTCTCTGGCCAGTTGAAAAAAAAGTGCGATAGACTCCAGTATTTGTTTAAAAACTCAAAAACTATTAGCACTCATTCCTTTCCAGATGGAATTTTCTATGACTCTAAAATGTCATTAAATTATCTTTCTTGTGTGCATTTGTAATGTAGAACAGTGGTGTTCATTTTGGTTCATGCATGTAACATCTTGATCATTTTTAATTCCTTTTCCTTCCCTCTCCGTCTTTTCCCTGCCTTCCTGCTCTCCTTCTAGTTTCCCATTATCTTGCCTTTATTTAGTTCATTTGCTAATTTATATTCTAGGATTCTCCTATAAGTGAAAACATGATATTTAATTTTGAGTCTAGCTTATTTTGCTTAGCATAATGGTCTCAAGTTTCATTCATTTTCCTCCAAACAATATAATTTCATGCTTCTTTTCCACCATGCATATATACTACATTTTCTTTACACATTCATCTGTTGACAGATACCTAGGTTACTTCCAGAGCTTACCTATTGTAAATGGCCATTACAAAATATGGGTATAGGATGTATCAGCACAGTGTGATGTCTTTAATTCTTTTGGGAATATACCCAGGAAAGGTACAGATGAGTGAAATGGTATTTCTGTGTTTAGTTCATTTGAAAAATCTCCAAACTGATTTCCACACAGTTGTTCGAGTTTACATTCCCACCAAACATACACAAGGCTTCCTCACATCTCCCACCACCCTGCATCCTCACCAGCATTCATTGTTTTCTGTGGTCTTGACGAAAGCGATTCTGACTGGGTAAAGACATATTTCTTGAATTCTATACTTAAAGGGATCTTAGGCTATCATTTAGTCCAGTTGTTTTCCAAATATTTTGCTTCTGACAGTCTTAGGTGCAGGCATTTATACTGTTTTCTGTTTTTAGTGGAAAAAATATTTTTTATAAATTATAGTGCAAAAAATCCAACAAAGCAGAATGTTCCGGTGGAAGCAGCAAGAGTCTAAGAACCACCCCATGGGAATCCCTTCCCTCCAGTCCACTCAAGATCTTCTGAATTCACCAAATCACAATTTGGAAGCCACTCACCTCATTCAGTATCTTCAGTTGTTTTTTGTTTCTTTCTTTTCTTTTCTTTTTCTTTTTTTTTTTTTTTTTATTGGTACTGGGGATTGAACTCATGACCTTGTGCTTACCAGGCTAGTGCTTGAGTTGCTGAACTAAATCCCTAGCCCTATCTTCAGTTTTCAAATAAGAACAGTGGTACCTGGGTTCACTAACTCTTTGGTTTGAACAATTTGATCACGAACAGAAGCTTTTGGCAAAATTTTGATTTTGTTTGCAAACTCTGCATTGAGTGACAAACATGACCATAGCCATCTTTCTGCATGAACACAAATGTGGTCATCTCCCCAAGAATCGCGGAACAAAGTAAGTTTATTAACCAAGGTAGCACTGTATATAATAAATGAAGGTACAACAGCTAGGTTCTAAATTTCCTGATTCCCTGTGGGATGCACTCTAAACTTTTACTATAAACTTACCTATTTATATTCTGATAGCCTTCGAAAGATACCTTGTCAATCTGCCCTTCTTTTGCAATCTTAAAAATACCATAAATTCTTGACTGGGTTGATTTTAGGTAAGAAAAATGAAAATCATATCAGATATTTTATTTGTAAGAACCTAATAATTGAGGCCAAAAAACTATACTGAGCACTTTGAGAATCAGTTATAAAAGAATAAATGTTAAAAAATCTATGTTATAAAAAAGAAATAAGATCCAAATGGAAAGCCCTCAAGTGGCCCACAATTTTTAATGAAAGTAAGTATGTAGACTGGAATAGTACTACATTTATCATTTTAGGCAGTTTTGCCAATACTAAGCTTCCAACATTATATTATATTGCTATTACATTAATAGCACAATATACAATACAGTAGGTAAACTCTCATGCTTACCATAGGACAATTTTGACACATCATTGAAGAAACTGATTCATAAGCTAAAGATATTAATGCAAAACAAGGTGCTAGGAGAAATTCCTTTCTCTACCTCATATTAAGAGAATGAGTGTGGCCTCACAGGTACACAATGATGTAGGATGTGGTAAGAGAAACATGTTCAGATCAACTTTCATAATCTTTAAAAAGGTTTTTTAAAAAAATCAAAACAAACCTAAAGTTAATTATTTAAAGTAAGTAGCTTCACAAACATAATCTTACCAAAGAACATTGGAATATCCAACTTATCTTCTCTGTCTACTTTTCTTTTAATCATAACAATGTACACAGCATAGAGCATGGCTCCAGCAAGAGACCAAATGGAACCTGTAAAAAATCAACATA
This sequence comes from Dasyprocta punctata, assembly GCA_004363535.1. NCBI lineage: Eukaryota > Metazoa > Chordata > Mammalia > Rodentia > Dasyproctidae > Dasyprocta > Dasyprocta punctata. The sequence continues at coordinate 17,202 of RJWM01012408.1, read as the reverse complement.
ATGACTTCAAATCTAACCTAAACCTAAAATCTAATTTAAAATCTAGTTGTCAGATACTACTTTTAGAATTTAGTATGCAAAAGTGAAAAGGTATAAGCCAACCTATTCCACCCATGCCCTCCAACAGTATAGGAAACTATTTGTAAACAAATAAACACAAAAGCATTTACCTCAATGATCTAACCAAACACCTACGTATATGTTACAATAATAAACGTCATGAGTAGCACTTTTGGTTTTGACTTGGAAATGCACAGTTCCTATCTTTTCCCTAAACAATTTTGATATCTGACACTGACAACTTAGCAAATGCTCCTTTCCATCTCTAAAATGTTACTGCTGTTCCCCCACACACATATTTTTCATATTCACCAACACTTCCATCGTCAAGGCTTTGTTACTGTCCCACCTCTTCCACAAAGCATCCTCTCTCTGTTTTGCTGAATCTCCAACCCGCCACTTATCTTCTGTATTATAGACAATTTAATATTTACTTTGGATAAGTACGGTATAACTTTATTCTCTAGTGGCTGTATTTTGTAGTTCTCATTATGTTCGCAATTCAGAACTCCTTAAAAACTACAAACACATAATTTACATTTACAAATGTTCCAAAATATCTAATATAATGTGAAATTCACAATATGTGAGTAATAAATACTGACTTCATTAATTCACTCTCAAAACATTTCTGTAAGCCTCTGAAACACTTGATAAGCCTTTAAAATAATGTGCTTCTGCAAATTGACCATACTCAATACTTAAATCAATTATTCTGAAAGTTCATGTTTTATTGAATCAATTTTTTTTTAGAGATTTTCAAAACTTTTTAAAGCAAATGGAAGGCCTATCAACAAAACTTCACACACAAAATATCCAAATATATAAACTGTTCTCTATAACAAAGCTGCTCTGGGTAAGAGGTAAGGTGGCTCAAGGCACAGTTCACTGAGCAGTAATCAAAGGTAGTTTAGGAGGCATTCTTCTAGACAACAAACTTTAAATTTCTAAAAAAATTAGAGAAAAAAAACACTAAACTGAGTTCTGATTACCTCTGTTTTTGTTAAGTCTATTCACTAGATCAAAAACTAAATATTCACCATAGTAGTAATTGTTTTAGCAAGAATCAAGAGTGAATGAAAAAATTAGTATGGGAAAGGAAGATAGGGACAGGATATTTGTATAACCTCACAGTGTCTCCCCACAAGATGCTTATTACTTACAAAGAGAACAATTAATATTGTTATACTGGACCACACTGGCAGAATCCCCATTACAATTAATACCACTAGTAATGAGTTAAATCAATTTTAGACCAGGATATAGTACTACTTTCATAATATTCTTACTAAAATGCACAACCTCAATTTAACCTTAAGGAATTATCAGACAAATCCAAATCAAAGGCATTGTACAAAAAAACCAGTATCCTTCAAAAGTGTCAACATCATAGAAGACAAAAGACAAAGGAACACTTCCAGATTAAAGGAAACTAAAATCCAACAAATATTCCTGGACTAGAAAAACAACATTAGTGAAACAAATGGATGAATTTTAAAAGGGTCTGTAGATAACAGTATTGAAATCAATTTTAATTCCTAATTTTTGTATCTACACTTTATTAATTGTTAACATCTAGAAAACTAGGTGAAAGTTATATGAACTCTGTATTTTTTTCACATTGTTTCAAAAGGAGAAGTTGGAAAAAAAAAAAAAGGCCCAGCATAGGGCCCATCTCTTGTGTGTGCATGCTTGATAATAACTAGAGAACTTTACACTCTTATTAACAGAGAAGAAGCAGAGTCGCACTTACCTATCATATCCTTTCCAGCAGACTTTTCAGAACCTGACAGGTTTACCAGCACAACACCTCCAATGCTATAAAAAAAGAGTCATTCTTGATTAGTAAAATAATCAACTCTTAAAAGACAAACCTTATAAAAGTTATTTATAAGTGATCAAAACTAATATGGACTTCAGGCAAAACTGTTAAAAGAAAGTAGTAATTGCATAATTACAGCCAATGATATTATAAGAATCATGCTATACTTGTTATTAATCATTTAAGACTCACTACTGACATTCTCTTTATACACAAGAAAAATAATGTACAGAGAAGTGAAGTAAGTTGATCAAGGTCACAGGTGAAAACACAACCAACACTCTCATATACTACTGTTTTTCCCTTATGAAACAACTGATTAATCGTCCCTGCCACTCTTTCTTTCAGTGATAAACTCATACAAATTTAGAAATGGCATTATTCTTGCTAACTGATAAAACCTAAATTAACAGTAAAACTCTTCTTTCACACTTAAATAGTTCCATTAATCCCATGACTTTAATGATAATAATAATACTCAATTAAGGATGTTGAAAAGTCACATTGCTTATTGAGTAACCATAATTTTCTAGACACTAGAAGTTTTCTTTCCATTTAGATAATGTTGATGATGGCTAAACAGTACTGAGTAGCTGTTGTATACCAGACATTGTTCCACGAACCTTAGAAGTTTTAGCTCATTTTTTTCGCATAACAATCCTGAGACAAATTCTGTTGTCTTCAATTTACATATAAGGAAATAAGTCAAGAGGTTAAAAAATTCCTCAAAATCTTAAGACTAGTAATGATGAAAGTGGAATTAGATTACAGATGATGAAATGAGATTTCTCAGCTTATCAGGTTTCCTTCAAGATTGCTAAGGTATCAAATTCTTTTCACAATTTCAGAAATTCAATCTTATTGTTTAAGGCCAATTCAAAATAATTTTGTACAATTTTTAATATGGTACTCTTCAGAATATATAAAATAATAAAAAAATTCTAAGTATGAAATTTGCTAGACTAAAGATCAAACTGCCTTGGGGGTCTTTCCCTTCCAGTAATCCTATCCAGGAAGGTTTGGAAAACAGTGCTAGTACATAGCAGGGCTGAGTAACAATGCCCATTTATTGTTGTCTTTGTCCTCATCTTTATCTGAGCATTATAATACAAAATAAACTATCCTACATCACAACTGGAAATTTAAATATCATATTTTTAAGCAGAGTAAACTAGCTTATACTGTATTTTACCTTAAAATTACAGCAAGTAGTTTAGAGAGTGTAAATCTATCTCCACTATTACTTGGAAACACTGCAGCAAGAATTAAGGTAAAAAGTCCTATTGGGAGAAAAGGATAAAAAAGAAGTACATGAGTTGTCAACATTACTACTACCAATTTAATACTTTAGGTAAATTATACAACTATTTTCTTGTCATTTTAAACAACTAAGAATGAGACTTTGTTACTTAGGCTGAAATGCACAAAGATATATATATATATATATATAGCCTCTAAACTAAACCATGCTTATTTCGACAATACAGATCAAGTGTAGTCCCATTTATTTTTAAATAAAAGAGTCAAACTGAGCATTCAGAATAACACTGTCACCTCATCATAACCAAGCCTGTGTGCTGAAGTTATTTTTACAGCTTCAAAATTATTTCTCTTATCTTCCAGAATTGGAAGGTGATTCTCTTTTAAAAATGAAACACCTACCATAAGGCAAATAATAGTTCTGAAATAAGCAATTACATTTTGCCAAAAGGTTTAGAAAAAGATCTTTAACAAAGATACACACAGGATAAAACAATCACAATACCAAGAGCCAAACTGTACAACTTCAATATATTGTTGTATAAAAAACACTGCAGTGTACTTGAAGAAACATAAGCAGCACAGAGTTAAGGCAGGAAACTATAAATACTAGGAAGCAGTTAAAATATACAAACATACATTATAACTAATGTAAAAAGTTATAACAAAATAGAAATATGTGTATGAACACACACACACAAGAAATATATCAATTTACAATGCAGATTCTGAAGACAAATTTCTTACCAGAAGTTGAAGACAAAATATTCACAATAGCAACCTGTGTGTCTGAAAGTGCTTCTTGATATGACAAGTTTGCCAAAAACCACTGAAGAAAAGAATAAAGTGAAACCTAGTGAAAGGCATATTTATATCTGCCATTACAATTTACAGTCCCTTTTCTCCTCCTAAACACTTACTGAAGACTTACAAAGCTCTCACAGTGTATTTCAGGTTGATTTTCTAAAAAACTACTCTCACGACAGAAGTATCCCCAGTGCCTATGGATAAAAGAATGAATAAAATGTGGAATATCTACACAATGAAATCTTACTCAGCCTAGAAGAGGCACGTGCTACAATATGGATGAACCTGTGGGATATTAAACAAAGTGAAACAAGGCAGTCACAAAATGACAAATAATGTAGGATTCTACCCATAAGAGGTACTTAAAGTAGTCAAATTCATAGAAACAGAAAGCAGAATGCCAGATGTTTGGGGCTGCAAGAGGTGGTAATAATTACTACATTGTTACAATTATTCTATTTTGTTATTCTTTTGTTACCCTCTTCATCCCTAATTTAGAAATGAAAATTTTTCATAGTTTATGTATGTACAAGAAAAAAAGACACAGTATATATAGGTTTGACACTCTCCCCAGCTTCAGGCATGCATGTGAGGTCTTGGAACATATGATCCACAGGACCTTCTTTCTGTTTAAAATCAAAGCAAAGTTTTGCTTTATCTATAGAAGGGAGAAACTTCCTTTCAATAAAGAAGTGTGTGTAACTCAGAGGTTTTCCTTCTGGTCCTCCTGCCACCTGTCTACAGATGAGTTCTATGCCCACTTTAGGTAGCTTTCTTCCTTTAAGTTAAATCTGATACAATCTCTTACACCACAGCCAGATCCTGCCCACATTATCTATTTAATCTGGCTTGTTTTAATGTCTATCACTGAGATGCTTTCATTACATATCACCTCAAGGTTCCTTTGAAAGGAAGCATATAATTAATGAATTTTAGTCCTTTTTTACACATTTAAAACAAGCACAGAGCTGGGGATGTAGCTCAGGAGCACAATGCCTGCCTGGGAAGCGCAGGGCCCTGAGTTTGATTCCCAGTACCAAAAAAAAAAAAAAAAACAATTAAACAAATAAAATAAAACAAGCACACACAAGTCATACCTGAAAGTGTAACTCGAATACACAACCCTTTGAAGTTCAAATTATTTTTATTATAAATATAACTATACATGTATCTTTCCATAATCATGTAATGATTCCCAAAGATTTTCTTTGGATTTGCATAGAGGAATATATTTATCAAACTATCACTAAGGTAGAGGTTATGTGGCCAGGGGATGGAGAAAAATGAGCTACTCATTGGGTACAAAAGGCAAAATTATGAAGCAAAACACCTTATAATTCAGGCCAGTAATACTGACATTTGCATAGTATACTGGTTTAAGGTGCTTGATATGAATTTGAAACTGAAAGGCTCATATTAAACAATCTTCTATTAGGCTACTTTCAATAAAATATATACATGAAAGAGCCCTGAAATTCATTTTTAGAGTTCTCAAACTCAGGCAAGCCTTGGATTCTAGCAGCACAACATAAAAATACTTTACTTACTATACTGTGATTCTCCTTGAACTCTTAGGGACATTTTCCGATTGCTGTATTAGAATAATAGAGACTATAAATTGTACTACAAGAAATTCTATAAAAATACTCACTACGAGCACTTGCTAAAATAATACTTAACTACATTTATAAAAATTTAATATAAAAGCACTTATCTGAGAAATAAATGCATATGGTAAACTCATCTGGATATTTATTAGCCCCTGTATAAATCATAGTATAAAATAAATTTTCATTCTTCTGATCCTGAGGTAATGGTAAATTCTGAAGAATTTCTAAATTGTGTGTATGGATGTGTGTGTATGTATGCATATGAACAGATATCACAGGATTTCCTGACTGCTAATTCTTTAAGGTACACAAGCATTTGCTAACTTTTACATTGTCCTGAATGTTGCCACATGGCAGCCTAATGTCATACCTAACCTAATAGTCTTACACTTCAGCATTAAATTATTGGTATAAATATCATCTTATAGCACCTAAAAATTCAAATTCCAAACATGTAATTAAAAAAAAGACCTACCACAAAGCAAAAAAAAAAGCTAATTTTTGCTACTTGAGTTGCTGTCAGTTTCCCCACAGTTTTCAATATGGATTCTTGGTCTTTCACAGTAGGATAGGACATGCGAGACAACTTTGCTTCTACCGCATGGCTTGACGGAAGCTGTCGAATCTCCATGATATTACTAAACCTTACTCGAGACTTTTTGGGAGCTTAAAAGAAAAGCACAGTACAAAATCATCACGTGTACCCTTTCATCTAAATAAAGTCACAAGTTTTAGTTTAGTCATAACTGCATGCTATTTAATTCATTTCCTATCAGAGTAAGCCACTCAGGGAAAACCAGTTACACTAGCACCTTGAGCAGCTTTACTCAGTCAAAAAAAAATTAACTGGAAGAACAATTTCATCTATAAAAATGTTACAGAATTTCAAATGAGAATATTCAGTCCAATTGTGCCTACACAACTGCTTGGCTCAGGGTTTTCATATGATTTTTTAGCATTTATATTCAGATTTTTCTTCATAGGTACCCAACTTATGAAAATTATCTTCCTGGAAAACCATGCAGAACACCCCTCTTTAGGTCCATTCCTTGCAAAGGAAATTATGGATAAATGCCTTGCAGTGAAGCTGGCATCCTTTAAGATTCACAGATTCCTATCACTTGGTATTAGGGTCTTTGAGCACATGTGCAACAGAATAGTGTTCATTTAAAAAAAAAAAACAAACAAACAAAAAAACAGATGTGGTAATGCACATCTATAAACCCAGTGAACTGGGAAGCTGAGGTAGAAGGATCAAGTTCAAGCCCTGGCTGGGCCACTCAGCAACTTAGCAAGACCCCGTCTCAAAATAAGAAATTTAAAAAGGGAACTGGGATGTAGCTCAGTGCTAAGGTCCTGAGTTCATTCCCCAGTACTGCAAACACACGCACATTCAAATGATGGAATCACAGAGATTCTGGTATGACTTTCAGTTGAGGTGATACAAAAACGATCCATTCAAACTTCCAGAATACTTCAGGAAAAGGCAATTCATGTGAAACAAACAACAAGGTGATCCTAGACAACCCAAAAAATCACTAAGCTTGAGGGTGGCCTGAAGAAGCTAAAATTTTCATTTATTTCTCAGTCATGAAATAACTCACTTTTTTCAATATCAGTGTTTGTGCTCTCAGGTTTTTCACTTGGAAGGTCATGAAATTTCACAGGAACATACAGGGGCTCACTCTGAAACATAACAGGAACAAATATAAGCAGCCCAAATAAAAGTCAACACACTACAATTTAAATGGATGGGATGCAGACACAGTCCATCCAAAACATAGCTATTCACCAGCATGTTTATACAGCATAACTTTCCCAAAATACAGATGAAAAACTTAAGAAGGAAGCTCTACTGATCCATGCAGGTACAGTGACACACAAGATCAGCATCTACAAATGTAGTATTAGAGCTTTGGCACATTGTGACAATTAATATTGAAATGTCACACAAACAGATCTCCCTCTCAGCTAACAGATTATATTCCACAACTTTTCACACATCCCTTTAGAAAATACGCACTGAGTGCTAAGCATGGTGGCATGAGCCTGTAGACCCAGCTACTCAGGAGACTGAGGCAGGAGGATCGTTTCAGCCCAGGAGCTCAGGGCCAGCCTGGGCAACATAGCAAGACTCTGTCTGTCTCCCCAAAATCAAACGAAAACACACTGAGCTCCTACATGTCAAGCACTGTTATAAGTTCTGGGGATAAGAAAACACAATGATCATATAGTTTAAAAAGGAAGACAGACAATGAGTGGATAATAAAATATCATATATTCACATACAGTATTAGTCAAATTGTTTTATTACATAAATTTCAACAAAAACTAAAAAATTGTTGGAAACTTTTACATGGTTAGTGACAACAACAAAACAAAAATGTCTACTATTTATCAGTTCTTATTATATATCACATACCAGTCCAGGGCAGTTAAACATGTAATTCTTATTAGTCCTCAAAATAACTTTATGAAATAGGTATTTTAAAGAAACTTTTCTAGAAGCAGAGATATAAAATAAGTAGTAGACAACAGAATTAAAGTCAGGTTGTCCAATGTTAAGGCCCACATTTTAAAGTGATTCTAAATGCCTCAGTACCTTTTACAAAAATTCTCCACAAGTTCTTTATTTAAAGTACAATTCTTCAACTAGGCTGTATCTTAAAGATTAACAGAACTTTTGTTTGTGTTTCTTTGATTTCTCTTTTAATTCCTGGTACTTTAGAAGTCTGAGAATGAAAAATACTCTGGACTATAGTTTCTGGAAAAGGACAATCTTTTCATTACACTGAACTTTTCATTATAGCATTTGGCCTAGAGCAATCTGACACATTCATCTTAGAGATAAAAGCAAGATTTAGTAGAAGAGTAGTCAGGAAAGCAGGCTGCCATCTCAACTCTGGCTTCTGCACTGAGAGACAACTGATACTACATACACTAACTACCTTGTCAATGCTTAAGATTCGGGAAAAGAAATGGCATTTTCACCAAGCTTCATAAAATTCTTCCTACTACCCAGTATCCTACCTGGCACACAACAGTCCTAAAAAAGTTAACAATCAAAAATCTGTACTTTCAATACGGCCATCAAGCCAGTACTTCACAAACTGGTATGTTAGAGTAACTTTTAAGTTTTCTCGCAATTCCACATTTGGAAAGAAAAGTACTGTCAAAAATATATTTTGAAGAGATGCCCTAGTGATGGTCTTAAAAGAATGGACTTTACATAGTGTCTCCAACTGGATTATAAATACTTCAAATAAGTGTGCTAATTATTTAATTCATTTGCCTGTTACCTCTGCTTTCCTTCCCCGAACATTCTAACACACTGGAACATACAGGCGTCATCAAAAAAATCAATGTTTACATTTTTAGAAAAATTATTACAATAAAAGACACACTGCCATTAAACCCTCTCACTCTGAATACACTATGAATACACTTAATCCAGTCTTCTTGTCACTTTATGAAGCAGTTCTGGAAGTCATGCTCTGTGTCTTTATTTGTGTTGTCAGGGCCACTTCAATGCTCTGAATTAATTCACAATATTTACCTGTCATTGTCACTTTGCCTTTAATTAAGAGCCGGAAGTCAATCGGTGCCAGGTCTGGTGAACAGAGCGGACTAGGATGTACTGTAATGTGTTATGAGTCTCCCTTTCCACTGCATGGCATCTGGCAGCGGAATTCACTGTGTTTTTGATCACACCTTGTGAAAACACTCACAAAAGAGGATTTCCAGAACTGCCTCAGAAAGCTGCGAGAACAGCCAGGTGTGTTGGCACAGCCTGTAATCTCAGCACTCAGAAGGCCAAGGCAGGAGAACCACTGTGCGTTCAAGGCCAGAAAGCAGTAAGAACAATGGGACAAGTGTGTTCAAAATGAGGCAAAGTATTTTGAGGAGCATTAACAGCATGTAAGTTTTGCTGTAATACTTTTTTTAAAATTTAAACATTCACTGTACATTTTAATCACGCCCTTGTAAACTTTATTTCTATAGCCTAAAATAAGTGTTTCACATGTATTAATTGCTCTAAAATATTTTGTGGAATGAAAATTTTGCATATATCGTCTCAGTGTCAGGCAAAAACATTTCCAAATGATAATAACGAGCATGAAGTTGGAAAGATGGTAAAAAACAAAGGACTGTTTTTTATTATTTTCACCCCTTAACTGGTTTACCTCTCCCCTTTCTCTTCAAAGGTAGCTGAATTGCTTACCTGTAGGTTCCAGCTCTCCCTGAGGAAAAAAAGTACCACATTGTAATTATCACAGAGGGCACCCAATATTGAGTTACATTTCCTAATACTGCTATGGGGCCATCAAAGCTATTTGAGTTCTTCCTGCCATGGCCGAACAAGAAAAGAAGCACATACCAAAGAACTAGTCATAGTTGCATCTGTTGTGCAAGCAGCAAAGTAACCTTCAGCATCTGCAAACTAAATACAGATAACAAAATACAGTATTCAATTAAATTTATAGTATAAGGGTATTCAGACACCACTCAAACAAATAGAGCCAAAAATCCAGAATAATCCTACAAAATTTTATTAGTAGTAACAATAGTAGCTAATGCCAAGTATTCAGCCATGCAGTGTAGGTAATAACATTTTCTCTTTAAGAATGAGGAAATTGAGGCTGAGAGATTTTATCAAAGTAAGAGAAATTAAAACTCATTTTATGATTAAAACTAAAGTTAGTCGTCTAGCTTAACTAATCTGCCCAAGATCACATGACTGGCAACAAGATTGAAACACAGCAGTCAACTTTCTGAAAGAACCATTATACATCATTTTTTAAAAAAGAGTTAGAAGTAGAAAAGTACACAGGCAACATACAAACTCTCCTACTCCAATAAATAGGGAAATAGCTATCCAAAATACAGAGATTAAACAAGATACTAATTGCTGGGATTTCGGCAACTGTTAAATCTCACACACTGTTGAGACAGAAATTGGTGCAAGCATTATTGACTGTAATTTGGCAGTAACAAGAGCTTTTAAAAAATATTACTCTTATGCAGCATTGTACTTTTAGAGATTTAAGTAAACAACTGAAGGTTAGCACATATAAAGAGATCCCTATTTTTTATATCAGAAAAAAGTAAAAATAATCTGTCAAGGGTTAACTAAAACAGGAAAAGAAAATATGATAAATTTTATTTATCTGCCTGGACAGACATTTATGACACATTAAGTGAAAAACAAAATCATGTTAGCAAATGGTAAGACCTGGGCCTATTTCTGCTAAACATAATTTTTAATATAGACACATAAGCGTAAAGCTACAGATAGTACCAAATATTCTCACTGGTATTGAAATGGTAGGATTACAGACTATTCTTATTCTTCCTGTTACCATAATTTACCTTTAACAATGAACATTTATTACCACCACAATTAGAAATACAAAATATTCCAGTAATTCTAAATTATAATATTTTTTATAATATACTACTAAGTGGGAAAGTAACTTACAAAATAGGACATAACGATACAAATCTTATTTTTATAAAAATAAAGTTAAAATATGCATTTGAAAAAGAGTAGCAAGACATATCATTAGTGGTTATTTCTTGAATGACAGAATTTACTGTTTTCTCCTCTTCGTCCCTCTGTATTTTCTGTACATATAACAATATACAATGTCTTCCTATACGTCAAAGTTCTATAATGCATGTGTTTCTTTTGTAAAACAAAAAACATACACATTCCTATTTTGGTAAGCTAAATTTGTGTTCATGAGTGATATTTATAGACTTCATTTTTTAAAAAAGTATTATAAGACTCCTTAAAAAATCAAATGAGCACATTTCTCAAAAATGTACTCATAAGACAGGAAATAATTCTATTTTACACCTCCCTCCAAATTCAAACAAAATAAAAGGACTAGTAGAAACAAAAGAGATACAGGGGTTCCTAGGGGTTAAGGGAAGAGTAGGGCCTTGTGTTTAATGGGTACACAGTTCTGGTTTAGGATGATGAGGAAGTTCTAGAGATAAACAGTGATGACGGTAACATAGTAAAGTGAGTATACTTAATGTCACCGAACTCTTTCTTTAAAAAGTTAAAATAGCTAATTTGATGTTACATATATAGTAAAAGAAGAAAAGGATTAATATAAGGAATAGTTTTATATTCTTCATTCTTAAAAATTCAAACTTTCTAATTCTGCAAGGAAGATTTACCACTACATAAACTACCATTTATGTATGCCCTAGTAATTACTGCATCTCTATTGTTTCCATTAGTCCTTCTGTTTGTACTTTTGCGGGGGCGGTGTTGAAATAGCATTATTTCCTGTCTTACCTAAGGAGTACATTTTCAGTACTCTGAATAAGCATGTTACGTTAGATCAATGAAAGAATAAAACTTGACTAGTCAAATACCGGAAACATGTCTTGAAATATAGTTTTTATTTTACTATATAAAATTGAATTATCCTGTTTCAACAATAGACTTTGTAACTACTAGATGATACTCATCCAACCTGCAAATAATCTAAGACTCTAGATACTCTTATTTCTGCCATCTTCCTTTCCACATTAACTGATTTGGGCTACTTTGACAATTTTTAACAACTCAAAAGATATCATGGGGTAAGGGAGAAGGAAAGTGATTATATACTTTTGATTTCTTACAAGATATTCTGATATCAAGCTGATTAGAATACATTTAAAATTTTGGGCAAAAATAGGTTTTTCTTACATTCTATCATTACTCACTTAAAACAACTTAAAATCTAACTGTATTTAAAGAACTTAAACATCTTTACACTTTGAAAATCTATACCCTGCCCAAAAAACAAAATTAAAAACTTACAAAAGCAGCATGCTTTCCTCGAAATCTTCTTGTGCACTGTTGCCTCCACGGCTTCCAAATAATAAAGCCCAAAAGGTACAGAACAAACATAGATGTTTTTGCAAAGGTGCTGAAAAATGGTTTGTTGTACTGCGTGAAAACATACTGTAGAGGAAAAAGTTACACAGATAACTCTGAAGGGACTTAAACCTTACCAATCATCTCTAAGAAAACAAAGCTTTTACGTGACTTTTAATTTTTTAAAAGTTTCTTTGTATAGGAAAGGGCAAAAGGGATTATAAAAATATTTTAGATTCATTTTTAATACTGCCTTTGCCTTGCATATAAAGGTTCCTTTTGCCAAACACAGCAGCAACAACTTTTGAAAAGGTTTTGTTCAACACCCACTGAAAACCTATCATGCAACAAACCTGTGCTATGGGTTAGAAAACTAAGATAGGCTTTCTTGCTGTTGAGGAACTTACAATCAAATAAGAGACCAACAAATGAAGAAAATACAGTATGACGTGCTAAGTACCATGATAGGGGTTCAGGGTTCCTCAACAAAGACCAACTGGAAGGTTAAGGAGGTTTCCTGAGAAGCTACTTCTGAACTGTGTGGGCAGGGCTGAAGAATAGTCAGCCTGAACACAGGAAAAAGCATCAAACAAGGAAACAAAATAAAATGGTGTATGAAGAAAATCATATGAAGTTTAATGTTTTAGGAAGTTACACAAGAACCTACCCTTTTCATATAAATTTTAAGTATCAATATAGTTACCATTTTTGTCTCCTAGGGAAAAAAATTCTATGTGCACTGAAAAGCCCTAAAAACTTAACAAACCAGTTAAGAAAAACAACTCTAGGGCCCGGGTGACAGTCTGTGCCATTCTGTACTAACAGAAACTGCAGTCCTAGAGGCAATGGTCAAATCCAAGTATGAGGCAAGAAACATACAGGAGCCCAGGGTGGTGGTGCATACCTGTAATCCTAGCACTCAGGAGAATGAGGCAGGGGCATCTACATGTTCAAAGCCAGCCTGGGCTACAAAGTAAGTTCAAGGCCAGCCTAAACTACATAGCAAGAGCCTGTCTCAAAAAAACCAAAACCAAAACCAAAAAAATGTACACAATAAGCCTGAAGCATCTTGTCCCAGAAAACAAATAAAATATTAAAAATTATTTGGGTCATATTAAAAGGACCCCAAAGTCAACCTGAAAGTGGCTTCCACTGATCAAAGATAAGACAGTTTGAGCTTTAAAAGAAAACATACAAAATATATAAAAATTAATGAATTTACAATGACGCTAACAACAGTCACTATGGAAGTTGCCAGGTAATTCTACTCCAAAATGAACAAAAACATAAAATAAATAAATAAAGATTTATCCAACTTTTATATATGAACCGTGTTTCAGAATAACTAGTAGTTGTAGAAAAGTTCTCCTTAAAGGATTCTAGCTAATAAATATAGGAGTGATCCTTAGAAAAATAACCATTTTGCAACCCTTATCAAAGCAATAATCATATGGATATTCATACCTAAAGTCAGATGAGGGAGCTGGGGATTTAGCTCAGTGGCACAGCACTTGCCTGGCAAGCGCAAGGTCCTGAGTTCGATTCCCAGTACCAAAAATAAATAAATAAAATAAAGCTTGATGAGGAATTTTATAGTGTTTAAATTGGCATCACCCAAAATAAGACTTGTAGCCATTATGTGACCCACACTATAATGCCACAGGAAGTACCTGGTATTACCAAAGTATTTGTTCCTGAAAAGATCAACCTAAGTGAGAATTTTACACTCACTTATCATTGTACAGGAAACAAAGAACAAGTTAAATGACAAGAAAGTAACAGCAAAATCAAGAACAGGTGATGCATCTTAGAAGAAAACTGACTTACTTTTTCTAACCAATGGCATGAAAAAAAAGGGTGGGGAAATACACATAAGAAATAAAAGTGACTTCAAATAAGCAACAAAAGCATTATATGATGTTTGTTTAGTTCCTAATAAACCTGAAAAGAAAAAGTCTGGCAAGCATAAGGTCATGAGTTTGATCCAAAAAAAAAAAACAGAAAGAAAGGAAGAAAGAAACCCAAAACAAAACAGATGTTATTGGTACCACTGGGAACATCTGAATATGAACTGGTTTCAGGGGATTTTAAGGAATTATAGTTAATTTTGCCAGATACTATCAATGGCACAGTAATTATGCTTTAAAAAACAAAAGTAATTTTCTGTTTGTGGCAAATGCAACTACAATTTTAAAATATTCCAAAAGAAAGTTTCAGTAGTGTTGACAGGAGTGGAGAAAACTGACAATTGTTAATGGTATTCCATTCTCTCTACTTCGTATATGTTAGAAAGTTCCATAATAAAAATTTCCTTTTTGAAGTACCCAATTTATCTCAAAAGTTTGTGAGTTTATCTGGCTGAAGTATTAAAACTTTAAACTAGCCCTTGGATAAAAGTTGTGAAATATTCCTCTAGATTTATTGAGATATAATTGAAAAAACTATATATAATTACTATGTACCATATGGCATTTTAACTCATGTTACATATTGTGAAATGATTACCATAAACTAGTTGTCTGTGTTTTTTTTTTACTTTGCTCAGACATGAATTGCTAAATTATAACTTAGTTGGGTGATCTTTGTCTAAATTTTCTTACCTGGTAAGTAAAAAAATTTATTTAAAACCACAAAATTTCCAAGTTAGGTTTAATTCTCTGCCAATATTAAGGAGATTTCTTTGACGCAAAACTACAGAATGTTAATCTAAAAGATTATTGGAGAGTTTTAAAGTGAAAACAAATGACCTGTTGTACTCCACAGCTTAATTCCAGAAAGGATAAAAAACTATTTACTCATAGAACATAATGCCAGTGTCAACTTTTACTTAACTATAATGGTAAGACGATCCACAGTATCAAACTGCCTCCTCTGACATTTAAATTTGTTTGTAAATGGTAGTTTCCTTTTGTATGTTTTAAGATTGTAACATGTGAATTGAAATATAGTTAATTCTGTCTTTTTTATAGGAATCATTAACCAAATAGAATTAATTGTACAAGTGGAAAGAAAAATGAATTTGTGAACTCTAAATATTACAATGCTATCAGTGAGTCATCGAACACAAAATTGAACTGAAGGCACTCGCGTAATGTACGCTTCATAATAATGTCAGTCAGCAAACATATGTATCACGTGCATAGTAGTGACCTGCACATGAAAACTTTGATTACTTTTATTCATTTTTCCAAAAGTGGGGTTTTGTGTGCTCACTTGTTTTAGTGCAGTGCTGAGGACTGAAGCCAGGGCCTCTTGTATGCTAGACAAATCTCTACCACTGAGCTATACCCCCAGTTCCTAAGTATTCTTACTTTCTACTAAGTGGTGCGGGATGGTTTTGTAACCTGAATCACTGTTCACCAAAAAAAAACAAAAAAGTATCTGCAGAAAAACTGAATTCAGGAATTTAAAAAAACCAACAAACTCACCTTCACATATTAAGAAAATATGAATATTCTCTAAGTAACCCTTCCTACAAGATACAAGAAAACTGCATAAAAAACAAAGGGCATCCTTACAGTTTTAAATTGAAATGTCACTAATTCAATATCAAAGAAAATCACTAATTCAACATCTAAAATACTGCATTCAGTATTTCTACTAACTGCTAGAAATACCATGGGTTAGCAATGATACCATTACTGTAACGTAACATCATTCCTGGAGAAGAGGTACATACCGAAGTAAGTTCTGAGGAAGCAACCCATATCACATCAACCAGCAGGAGAATAACAATCCCAAGAGCCATCCGCCTGCGCTGAGTGAAACCACTGTTCTGGGAATTCATTCGGTTCATGATAAATACACACACCATTTGCAGTCTGTTTTTAGAAAACACAGATCTCATTAGAGATGTTTTTGGAAAAATAACCATATAAAAATGAGACGAGAAGAATAAAGAAACACCTGACATATTTGTTAGCTAAAATGAAGTCGGAAAGTCAACACAGCACACAGAATTTACCTTGCTTTAAGGGCCTCTCTGAGCTCTTCAAAAGCAATGCCTGAAAACCGGGCAGATTTCAGTCTAAAAGGAGGTGAAGAACTCAGCCCACCTACAAACCACCACAAAAAGAGCCTTAGAAGAATGTCAACAAATCAAGACTCGTTACATCTTTTTAAATTCACCTTGAAACTGACAGCAAACCAAAGAAAACTACAAAAATGTGTTAAACACAACCGACATTTTTCTCTAGGCGTTCATGTTACCCACTGTACACTTCAGATTACACTGAGTGAAGTTCATGGGAAGGGAAAAAGCAATATTCAGCATGCGGTCTATTTAAGGATATTAGTTAACTACCAGAAAATAGCGTCACTGAATTTCACGAAAGCACAATTTCATTCGCTTCTCCCTGCCGAGGAATCCACCCCACGGCCAGTGTCTAGGCGCGCGCCTGGATCTAGAGGTGTCTTTTCTGTTCCCCATCTCCTGTGGAATTGGTGATCGGAGAGCAAGTGATTTGTCGGGGGGCTTGAGGGCTCCTCTCCATTCACCTCAGGTGGTAAAGGAAAAGGATTCTCCGGCGCCCCCACCAACCCTGGGATTACAACCAGGGATTTAGATCCAAACAGCAATTCACAAGAAGAGGGCAAAATAGCAGTTACAATGCACCTGCCTCCCTTTTTGGAGGGCAAAAATTAAAAAAGTGCTGGCGACGCCCCCCACCCGCCAGCGAGCGAGGCGCAGCGCGAAGTCTGCGGAGCCGCCGCCCCCCGCGGCCGGGGAGCCCGGCGCCCGCTCCCGTCCGCCTCCGCTCTCC